>CAJQUN010000961.1:0-134431 GCA_907163345.1 Haberlea rhodopensis
GTAGAACTACGAGCTGATCGATCCTGGGCAGGGGATACAATCTTTGGGACATCTTTATTCACATCCCTAAATAATCCACACACATTCTCTCATTTGTCTCCCGGCTTTAGGCACCAAAAACTACATTCGAGAGCCATGTAGGGAAACCGATCTCACGAATGGCCTGCCTTTAACAACTCTTCTAACTGTTTGGCAATTGACAGCGTCTTTCTGGTCCAAAATGCCTCCTCTTTGCTTTATTGCTCGAACATGGGGGTCCACATTGAGGCGGTGTTCGGCAATCTCAGGTTTTACTCCAACTAAATCGGATGTACTCCAGGCAAATTACATCCACATGTTGATTTAAACAATCAACCACTTTTTTCCCGTACTTCTGGATCAAGTTGGGATCCCACTCTAGTAATTCTAGTAGGGTGACCCATCTCGATATTGAGGAACTCCTCTTCGGGTGTACTCGTTTCCTCCTCGTCCCGCTTCCTCTTTTCACTTCCCCCCTCGCCCTTCCTTTCTTTATTCTGTTCTCTTTCTTGCCTTAACGCTTGCACATAACATTTCCGTGACGAGCTTTGATCACCTCATACCTGCCCCACTACCACTTCTTCCTGCCCACTTCTTCTCCTACTGAAAATTTCATGGTTAGATGATAGGTGGAGGCAACGGCTTCGAAGGCGGCTAGGGCTGGTCTTCCCCAATATTACATTGTAAGAAGATGGGTGCATCCACAATGAGGAAATTTATCATCTTTGTTTTAATCTTTGATTCTTCACCAAGTGTATTGGTAGAGACACCTGCCCTATCGGATTTATGACTTCCCCTGCAAATCCATGCAAGGACTTATTCACCTTCAGTATAGGTAAGCTCCCCAAGTTCCATTGGTTTAACGTATTAAGAAAAAGTACGTCCACTGAGCTTCCTGTGTCCACGAAAATCCTCTGCACATTATAGTTAGTCTATTGTAGCAGAGATAACCAACGCATCATCATGAGGAAAATGGATTCCTTGCAGATCTGCGGGCCCAAAAGATATGGACGGACCCTCATGTACATGATGGGGTAATAGATAGGACTTGAGAGCTTCCGGGCATGATTCCTTCTGCTAGTGTCGAATCTCCACCCGACATTCTCTCAGGATATCATGTGTATGGTTCCTCGATTAGGGACAGTTGTTCAAAGTTTTCTTCTTCTCCCTCTACTCTTTCTCCCCGAACTGACCAAGGAACTGGCTGAGGCGCTCATCTTCCGGGATTTATGTTAATTTTAGGAATGAAATTATTGTCTTTGAACTCCTCGTTAAATCCCCGCATTCCATCAGACTCATTGGATCTTCCACCTCGGAAACCTCCTCCTCGATATCCTCATTCCTCGGAAGGACCCTCCTCGGAACATTCCTCCTCGGTAAAGGTCCCCCTCTACGAGGTCCACCCCGTCCTCTTTTCGGTATACTTTGGTTCATGGCTACTTCCCGACGAGATCTCATCGGGAGATACTGGTCAAACTTCTTTTCATTTGCTCCACTGGCTTATTCTTTCTGTTCACTTCTTCCCAATTTTACCATCTCTTCTTTGCTTCATCTTTTGGGCTTCTTCCAGATTAATGTATTTGGAAGCTCTTCCCAACAGCTCGTCATAATCAGAAGGTGGCTTTTTTTGCCAAAGATCGGAATAAGTCTCCCTCTTTTAACTCCTTGGGTGAACGCACTGATGAGTATTTCAGAAGTGACATGCGGAATGTCAAGACATGCATGGCTGAATCTTTTCAGAAAGTCTCAAAGAGATTCTTTCTCCGTTTGTTTAATCCCGAACAGACTAAGAGTTGTTTCTCTTGCAACTCCGACTTGCTGCAATTGATGCAGAAATTGAGAACTAAACTTCGGGAAGGAGTCTATTGATTCTCGCCGGCAACTGATTAAACCTCATGCTTGCGCCGCCCCAGATAATGTAGTCAGGAAACCCGACATTTCACTCCATCCGTAAGTTGATGAAGAAGCGAAGCGTTTTCAAATCGCGACAGATATTCTTCGGGATCTGTACCCACCATCGTAATTTCCCACATTTAGAGCCCTGGAGTTTGGGGGCAAATGATCATCAACCACATGTGGAGCAAATGGAGTGCTCCTTTGCGGAGGATACAGACGTCCTTCCATCTTATTACGCATCTGCTGCATCTCACTTTTCAGCTCTTCCATTTGGCGATTTAAAGCTTTATCAGTTTCATCATTCCAATGACTAGGAATATTTCTAAACTTCCTCAGGCCCTTTTTCAGGCTCCTGCATGGAGGCCAAATCTTCCTCTTCTTCTTGCATAGTTTCTGGCTTCTGGGGAGGGGTCATAAATTGCCTCATGATCTCTCCGACAGTTTTAGTTATTATTTCTGTCAAATGTTCCATGGGCATTCCTCCAGCCGGGAATGTCCGAGGAATATTTTGAGATGATCCTGCATCTTCTGGCCCTTCTCTGGGTTCAGCGAATGAATCTGGATGAGAATTAGACCCATTTCCCCTGGAAGCTTGCCCCTACCTCTACCTCTGGCCATCTTGCTATTTTATTTATTTTCTGTTAGAAAACTCGTCCTGCTTCAACGTCTTTGCCCTAAATTTCCCACAGACGGCGCCAATGATGTGATTCGAGATTTTGACTATAAGGTAGAATAAAGTGTTAATGCAAAATAACGATAAACACATCAAGATTTTTTACGTGGAAAACCCTCAAATTGAGAGAAAAACCACGGGACCTAGTCCAGTATAAAACTTACTATAAATGTTGATGATTTACAAGACTTTCTGGACACAAAGAAAAAATCACTCAATGACTTACACAAATATTTAGAGAAATAACAAAAAGGACCGAACAAGACATAAATTTGCTCTCTTCGGAGTCTTTTTACCTAGAAAAATCCAACCCCCACTATGGTGACATCCGCGGGTATTTATAGGACTGTTCCTAGTGATTGGCTCGCGGTGGATCCGGAACACGATGTCCTCTGATCGTGGCTTAACTGGAGCCCAACGCGTCCGAGAAATCTGCGCCCCATTACTGCACGTTCATTCACGCCGGTTAATTTGTTAGTTACTCCCGGGTCTTCCGTTAATCTTTGACCAGAAAACCGAGGAGGGTTAGCAGCTGTTCGGTAAAACCCTGCTCGGTTCTATCTGTTCGGTGCACTCTGTTCGGTATATTACTTGTTCGGCTCTTGCGGGGATTTTACCCGAGGAAGTCAATATGTCATATGACATCATATATATATATATATATATATGTATATATGCATACCAAGAGACTAGTTAACAGAGAGTGTTCATGTAGTTTGAGGATGATACTATATTTGAACTTAGATTATGTTTAGTTTTGATGATTTAATGAGATGTTTGGCCGGTAGAAAATATGAAAAAATGTGGCTGAAATATACGAGCGAACGGCTAAATTTGACTCCCGAGGTTTTATGGCAACGAACCATCACGTGGTTTTCAAATATGCAATTTACACATATGTGATTTGAAAATAGAGAGTTTAACATCTATGATTTGTGAATATCTGCAAAGCACCCACTCTGTATGAGGGGGGCAGTGTGTTATATTTTGCAAACCATATGTGGTAAATTATATATTTACAAGTCATATGAAACTAAAATTTCTATTTACCAAATCATATGAGGGTAAAATGTCTAGGATACTTAGAGGAGATCATGTCTCGGTCAGTCAGAATAGACTCCATTATATTCATGCTTTGTTAATGTCTCGAGGATTCAAAAGCTCGTAGATCTTGCATTCATGATTCATCCCAAACAATCCGGTTAAGAACTCAAGAGCTCGAGGAATTTTAAACTAAAATTAGTCAGGACATCTTGGATTCGATCGGGCGGAACTAGTTTGCCGATAGAGGGGTTTTTGACAACGAACCCCATGTAGGTTTTCAAATTGCTGTTTACATCCATATGATTTGAAAATAGGCAGTTTACATCACCGTGTTTTAAAAATAGACAGTTTACCACATGTGGTTTTCACAATAAGTAGTTTACCCCCAATTGTGTTTTGAAAATAATCAGTTTACCCCCTGTGGTTTGTAAATAGGTGCAAGACACCACCCCTCAATGTAAAGGGGCATTGTGATATGTTTTGTAAATCACATGGGGTAAAATACCTATTTTAAAACTTACATAAGAGGTAAATTGCTTATTTTGTTATTATTTTAACAAAAGGGGTGTAAATTGCATATTTACAAAGCATATGAGGTAAAATATCTATTAGAAATATCACTTGGGGTAAACTGTCACTAACTCATCGTTAGATGGTGTTAGGATCGAAGTAGTATTTAGAAGATAAGTTGAATAAATACTAGTTCAACAGACTGTTAAGTACTACGGTAGCATCTCAATTTAAGGTAAGTTAGTAGACAACTAATAGATACTGCGGTAGGTGTCTACCAGGCTTGTGAATGAAAAACTGAAGGCATAAACAAAACGCGGTAGAGTAAAGTACAAAAAGTAAATGACACATAAATTGTTTCTGGAAGTTCGAAATACAAATGCTTCTACGTCTCCCCTTATTCCTTTGCAGGAAAGATACAGTAGAAGATTTGATTTACACCTTTTACAGTATACAACTACTTAGTCTAATACCACATAGATAGTCTAAACTCTCAGTCTCACACAGATCCATCAACTTTACAATGATGTCAGACACAGTCTGAATGAATACAATGATTTCTAGAACACTATATATCTCTCAAAGATATAAATCAATAAATGGCTTTGAGTGTTCAGTAGACTATTGAACTTTGATCTTCACGATCGATTTGAATTTTTTGTTACTGCTCTGCTTTGATTGCAATAAGTGTTTGAAAGATTTGATGATTAGCTTGATAATTTCGTGGGTCCAAAAGGGCTTTCTTTAAAAGGCTAATGTGGTATTTATAGCAATTAAAGTTCCACGGCAACATTTCTTCAAATGGAAAGAATCGCGCAAAACCAGCTTCCAGATTTGCGTCAAAATTCATTTTGTCTTCTTTCCAAATCCGTTAGCAACGGCTAGTTTATTCCGACGTGATTGGTGGCGCTGATAAGATAGTGTTGCGCTCAGTGCACTATTGTCAATGTAAACTCTGTTGTGTTTTTGTCGTGTTGCGATCTTAGTCTGCTGGCACTTCTCAGTGACTTAGTCTGCTGGACTAAAGTTAATCGACGTCTTCCAGTAGAGTCATCTTTTTAAGTCTTTTGTTATCTCCCGGTAGACTTCTCTACTCTTCTGATATCACCAGTTAGACTTCTCTAGTCTTCTGATATTATCTGGTAGATTATGGTTAAAGCGGTAGACTCTTTCTTTGGGCAGACTCTTGTTGGTCAATCGGTAGACTTCTTGTTAAGTTAGTGGTCTTCTTGACGTGGAAGACTCATTTAGTATTCAGTAGACTCTTCAAGCGGTAGATTCTTGTTATAACCAAAACTTAGTATTATTCCAATAGATGATAATACAGCCTGCACTGCATTTAGATGGACTATTGTGAGGTGATTCTAAGCTATATAATCACGCAATATTGGGTTTGTCCCTAACATTTATTTTATTAAAAAATTTATTTTGTGATGTTGCATGTCATGTGCACACATTGTAACATTTGTAAATTTAATGATGCTAAAAAAAATGCTAATTTTTAAGTAAAGTAACTTTTATATCCACAAATTTTTTTCCTTTTTGTTTGTAAAAAAGGGATGATCACATAACAAAATAGTATTGATCGATAGGGCACACCTACCCCACAGGCATAGTGAGATAATTGCGTACGATTAAATAACTTGATTTGAAAGAACAATAATAAGTTGTGCGTGGACGAGAGGGCAACGTTCTTGTTGAGAATGCAACATGCAATGCAAAAGTGCTATCCTGAAAAGAGGGGGGACTTATGGAAAGTTTCCTCTTTTATATTTGCTTTGAGATCATTTTAGTTCCCACTATCTACAAACCTATAAGGATAAATCCGGTGTACGAAACTTTCGCGATATGAGGGGTCGGGATGGGTCGGGCTCACTAGACCTAATGTACACAGTCTTCCCCTACAATGTAAAAGACAGTTTCCACGACTCAAACCCGTAACCCCAGGTCATATGGCAACAATTTTACCATTGCATAAATGCTCATTCCTTATCTACAAACCTATCATAAAACAATTTTTTTTTTAAATAAAAAAAAACTGACAGTACTACATATTACAAAAGTAAATGTATATTACTATGAGTGGGTTTGGTTGAAAAAGGAAAAAATGTACCTGTATGACTTATTTTTCAAATTATTATTACTTTTAAATAAAAGATTACACACAAAAAAAATCTATTATTTTTATAGATAAAGCAATTGGTACAAAGCATTGCTTAGGAAATTTTCTTTTAATCTATGTTTTTCCAAACTAAACCTAAATCACGGGTTTCGGAGATGATTTATGCATTTTCATAAACATATGTGTTCTTTATTTAGTATGAATTACATAAAGACCGTATCTATTTTGAATAGTTATGAATTCTACTCATCTTGTTTAAATAATAATGTATATCTCTACTACTATGTATTTCATTTTAAATTTATAAGTGAGATAATCGTAATTTTTCATCAATCCGTTACAAACTAGAGGGGTTGAATTCATAATACGACAATTCTACAAGGGATTCATCTGTTTTTGTTCAAACGAGATGTCAGGAAGACAACAATAATTTTTCCTATTTATTTATGTATAACATATACATGAAACATAATCAGTTGAAATAAGAAATGTGAGTTGCCATCAAAGGTTTCACCGATCCGTTTGCGTATATATTTTTATAATATACTCAAATATGTGTCGTCCACCACCCATAATAGACATATTCCTCGCTTTCTCTTCAAGACTAGTCCATATTAAGATATTTACAACTTATTTTTCTAATGAATTACCGTTTAATCTAAAAGTCCAATCTTATCGAGAGATTGAACAACTTATTCTATAACGCTCCAAATCTCGCTTGTGGGCGGGTTTGTTTCTTTTTTTTAAGTCCATTAATTAGATGTTTCATGTGGGTGGAGTTGTTATCTGTGAGTTTTGGACCCAGCTAGCTTTTATACAATGTTGAATTGTTGTCTCATCTAAAAGCACGAAATTATAAAGAGATTGGACAATTTATTATTTGTTATCTAACAGTGGCATCAATAATGTAATAATTTTATACATGGCTGTAGTTGTGATAATTTGGATTTGGAATAATTAAATCATATTAATCTGAAAATAATTGCTGACTGGAAATAGATACATAATGAATTTTTTTTGCGTCTATATTTTGATCATATAAACGTAAAAAAAGTTTATAAATGGCCCCAAAGCCACTCCATCTCTCTCCTTTAATGTGTCACTAGGTAAGGTATATATATGTGAATTTTCGGGTATAGACAAGATATTTATTTTTTTTGTCATTAAATGGTATTGCATCACATGGTGCTTGCATATAGTGATAATATGTTTATCAAGATAAAATGACTACAACATCAAAGTGGTATAGCACTACAACCAATTCAAAACCCAATGAACAAACAATGGTTTAGATTAGAAGTGTCACACCCTAGGCCTAGACTTGTGCAAACGACTGCTCGATGGACTCATGTAGCAACTAATTCATACTGGTCATCGCTCTACGAAAATGGTTAAAATCATGATCTAACCAGCATTAATGTCCCGAGAAGAACGCTGACGTGTATTAGTGCTAGGCAAAAATTGCTGCAAGACAGTCACACATCATGGATGGATCATGGGCAGATCAAGTTAATGCCAGAAGACATTGCTGTAGGACGTGCACAATCGTGGGCAGATCATGGTCCATGATTCATGGTCCATTATTCAGAAAAACAACCCCTATAAATACTTGTATTCAGCAGCAATCAAATTCAATTCAAATTGCTCCCGAAAAATACTCTACATATATATACTAGTAGACCCGACCACGGTTCAGAACCGTCGGTTAGACGGTTCAGAACCGCCGGTTCAACGGTTCACAAAACATCGATCCTTAACCTTAACCTTCCTTGACGGTTACGGTTACGGTTCATGAACCGTCGGTTACGGTTCCGGTTACGGTTACGGTTAACCAACGGTTACGGTTACGGTTTGACCCTTATTTTTTAAAAAAAAATTAAAAATATTATTAAAATTTGAAATAAAGTGTAAAAAGTGTATGAATGTGTTTTCATCCATGGATTAAACATAAAATAACGTTAAATTAATTCAAGCTAAGATAATCAAAATGTGTAGATATATTTGTTTGGTTGATTTATAGTATATTTATATCAACAACGCTCTTATAGCTTAGTGGTTGAAGTTAATTATTAAAGTTGGAGGTCATTAGTTCAAATATACACCATAACATATATTTTAAATTTAAAAATATAAAAAAAAAAAAAATAAACCCTTGAACCGCCGGTTAACCGACGGTTCACGGGTTAGCAAAATCATGACCCTTAACCGGCCCTTCTATAGACGGGCCGGTTACGGTTCCGACCCTTCGAACCGTTGACCCGGTTAACCGGCCCGTTGACCACGGGCCGGTTCCGGGCCGGTTCAGGGTCGATGATGACCCTTGGTCGGGTCTATATACTAGGTTCTTCATATAACATAGGGAAGAATGAATTAAACTTTGCTTGATTCTTGATTATGTGTTTTTTTAGCATTAACTTGATCGTCTGAGTGGCAACGTCGTGAACCATCTCGGCACCCATCTAACTCTTTTGTTCTTAGGATTTTCCACCTCGGGATTGATAAGAAGAATTTGTTAATAAAGTATTTTTCTCAATCTTTATGCAACTAATTTCTTACAGATTATTTAATGTGGAATGAATCCAATGAACCCTTGTTATCTCCATCACCAACAAAATGAAAATGATACGCAAATAAGTAAAGTCATGAAGATGATGATGATAAATTATTGTTGTATGTACAGTATATGAACCTATCAGTTAAGAAGAGAAACATTTGCTGGGATCGCACTATTAAGTATGGAGGAGGTATGATGATGGTACTCATGATATCATCATGACGAGGGATTAATTAAAGGGCCATCCCTTTCCTTATTCCATTACTTTTAACTATTTATAAAGTGAGAACCACTTTTCTCCAATGCGCCCAAACATGCAAGTTGGTCCTTCATGTGTGCAGCGGGGCAGATTTGGAATCCAAAATGAGAGAGGCAAAAAAAAAAAAATAAGTAAGACAAAATATAATTTTAAGGGAACAATCTGTAATTTTGAGGGAAGGAAAATGTAATTTTGTGGGTAATAAAAAAAATTGACTTGCCCTCCCTTATCTGAGTGCATCTGCCTTTGGATGTGCCCGGTCATTTGATCAGTTCCTTCGAAAAAATCTATACCACAAGCCATCTAATCCCATCTAGATGCAAGAAATATCTTGTTTTTGGGAAAAAAGGTAATAGATTTCTTTTAGAAGTATTTTAAAGAGTAGATTATAGAAGGAGTCCTTGATTAACTGAAACGCAAATGGATGATGATGGAAAAAGTGGGTAATAAGATGCTAGCACGAGTGCAATACAATGTTTAAATCAAATGTCCAAATTTAATTTGAATGCATGTGGTTCACACATATCTAAATCAAATTTGGACCATTGATTTAAGTATTAAGATATTGTCTTATGCTAGTAAGAACTAACTCGAAAGATGTGATGTGTATGAAAACATGCCATGCATGCATCTGCGCTCGTCTCATTATTATTCATGCCCATATGTATATGCTCTCTGCCACGTTGGCGGGGGAATCCTTTTCTTTTTTCCTTTTTTGAACGAGCGGGGGAATCTTATTTTGTGTTGGTAGAATAACGGTCAATATTATGTACCATCATGAGTCCATCTTTGCCGGTCGAAATCGGTTCCGAGTACCGAGCTAGTTCCAGTATGATACGGTCATCCATCTATAGCAATTATTCATATATATGACAATTATCTACCCAACATGCTGGAACAGAAGACATATAATAAAATGTGGTACAAAATATTAACTTGGACCAATTTTTAATATCAGTCACATACTTGGTTACATTACTCAAACCGAGGCCCACACCCGCACAAGTACTATTGTGCAATGAGCTCCTATAATAATTAATTCTTATCCACCTCTCTTTACGCAAATGACTAACACAAAGGCCGGTATAATCTCTTATAAATTGTTGTAAACATTTATTTTAACTCATGTGGAACATGATTGTCAGTTGGCACCCATACGTCAAGGGCTACCTGTCTGTACCAATATACATAGGTACAAAACAATTTTTATTGGGGTGGAATTAGTTAAAAAGGCTTTTCAGGTGGATAGGACGCGCTCCGCCTTTCCCTCCAAATTAGGCATCATATATATATATATATATATATATATATATATATATATATATATATATACGAAGAGGACGTGGTTTGTATAATTTTTTGGTCAGAATCTCCACAGTAATGTCTCTATTAGATTCTCCGGTCGAAATACGGGAAAACTCTATTCAATTACAAACCACACACCCTCGGAGAGTGCTTTGTCGTGCTAGGTCACTGACATATCTTTTTTTTGTCTTTATTTGACCCCAAGAATGGATTGGATAGAAACGACTTTCCTGCCGAAGACCTTTGTGTCTATATTAATTTCTGACCGCACGAAATCTCCATAGCCAATTTACCATTTATCTATATATATATATATATATATATACACTCCTAAAAATCGTTCGATGCAGTGTATGATACTTCTAGGACACGAGACCTCTCGAACACTCGTCGGACACGCCACGTGGCGTGTCTTTAATTAAAAATAAAAATAAAATTGGATACCCATATCGGACACTTCCCTCAAAATTAGACACTCGTGTCCTATACAGAAAAAACACTTTTGGAGGGTATAAAATGAAGTTTGAACGTATTTGTTAAAACTTTACGTTGGTTATAATTTACAATTGTTACAAGTGTATATTATAATTTATATTTTTGGCCATTGACGGAGAATTGAGAGTTAAATAAACTGTAGATTGTAAGCAGTAAGGGGTGGGTGGCACATGAAATTAGAATATGAAACCGAATTTGTCATACAATACAAGACCACGTCGTCAGATCTATTAAATATTCTTTGGTTTATGGGAAACATAATCATGCATGCCAAACCCCTTATTCATTTCTTTATAATTCTTCACTCATTAATATTATATAATTCTGACATTATATGTTGATTAATTAATGTTCTAGCTAGCCTAATAAACGGGCGCCTAGAATGCCATTGATGCTCTTGAAACCATTAATTATCTTTTAAGTGTGATCATTTCTTCACCAATGACTCTCAGTCAAAATAGATAACGAAATAATATATAAAACGTATTGCATTTTGTCCATGAACTCATTGGCAGACTCTGAAAATGTTGGAATTTTCGAAGTAAATTAAAGAAAAATAAAAAAATTTAGGCGCTCGATCGATCGAGCAAGACAGTAAAATTCCGGTTGTTGGAAACAGGTGCTCGATCGATCGAGCACCAGGCTCGATCGATCGAGAAATGTGTCTGTTGCCAAGAATGTTGTGTCTATACATGTTGGGATGCGTTTTTTTCTTGATGGGATGCATCCAAATGGTGACTTTTGGACCTATATTTGATTTACTATATATAGGACATTCCCCACTAGTTTTATTCAATAGATTTCGAAAGCTATATCAAACCAAAAAGATTAAATTGAGAGCATTTTGTTTGTTCATCAAGTTTGTTCATTTTGAGTGCTTTGAACCTTTGTGGTTTGAGGACTTGTGATTTGGAGTGCTCCTATCACAAGTCATAGTCGTTGTATCTTGGGAGACAAATTGCCGTAGCAAACCGTTAGCACCATAGCGCGGCAATATTGTCTTAAGGACGGAGATTAAAAATCTCGCATCGACATAAAACTTGTTTTGAAGTCATTGTTATTTTTTCCTGAGATACACTTTGAGACAAATTTTGTACAACAATCTTGAGACAATATTCGAGCAATTCAATGGCTTCATCGAGTGCAACAACGACTCATATTCATAATGGTGAAAGGCCTGAAAAGTTCAATGGGAACGACTTCAAGCGGTGGCAACAAAAGATGCTATTTTACTTGACCACACTGAGTTTGGCAAGGTTCTTAACCGAGGAGCCTCCTACGGTTGAAGAATGAGAGACTGACACTTAAAAGAAGGCGGCACTGGATGCATGGAATCAAAGCGACTTCCTATGCAAGAACTACATCCTAAACGGGTTAGACAATAAATTATATAATGTTTATTGTCTTGTAAAAACAGCAAAGGAACTCTGGCATCGCTGGAAAAGAAGTACAAATCCGAGGATGCCGGCATGAAGAAAACCATAGTTGGACAGTTCCTGGATTTCAAGATGGTTGATACCAAACCTGTGATGGCGCAAGTGCAAGATCTACAAGTGATCTTGCATGACATTCATGCGGAGGGAATGAGTCTAAGTGATTCATTCCAAGTCGCCGCTATGATTGAGAACTTGCCTCATATGTGGAAGGACTTTAAGAACTATCTGAAACACAAACGAAAGGAGATGAGTCTTGAAGACCTTGTGGTTCGATTATGAATCGAGGAGGACAACAAAGTTTCCGAGAGGAAGGCGGGTAGGTTTCAAATGGAACCACGGGCTAACCTAGTTGAACAAAGAACCGGATCAAAGCGTAAGTTTGACAGTACGGCCTCCAACAGTGGCAAGGCGAAAACGTTCAAAGGAAAATGCAATAAATGTGGAAAGCCCAATCACATGGCAAAGGATTGTTGTAACAAATACACTCGTGGGAAAGCAAAAGCTCAAGTCAATGTGACCTAATATGATCGGATCTAGGATGACTTGAATGATCTAATGTTAACCGCTGTGGTCTTTGAAGCGAACTTGGTGGACAATCCTATGAAATGGGTCGTCGATTCTGGTGCAACCCGACATGTGTGTTCGGACAAGGCCATGTTCTCCACTTACACTCCAATAAGTGGGCGCCAACTCTACATGAGAAACTCCACAACATCTCCGGTAGTTGGATTGGGGAAGGTGGTTCTAAAGATGACTTCGGGAAATGAATTGACTTTAATAGATGTCCTAAATGTTCCCGACATCCAAAAGAACCTGATATCCAGATCGGCTCTAGTCAAGGCGGGTTTTAGAATCTGAAAAAATTGCACTCTCCAAAAATGGAGTTTTTTGTAGGAAAATGCTATATGGAGAAAAGCCTATTCAAAATGAATGTAATGACGGTTAAACGTCAATTTGAAAGCAATAAAGTGAATGATTCAACTTATTTGATTGAGTCTTGTAATATATGGCATGATCGTTAATGTCAGTTAAATTATGGTTCACTTAACAAATTAGTGAAGTTAAACTTATTGCCTCAAATGAATGTTAACTTGAAACATAAGTGTGAGACTTGTGTCGAGGCCAAGTTAACGAAACCGCCATTCCATTCAATAGAAAGAACTACGACACCTCTTGAAATAATTCATACGGATTTATGTGATCTAAAGTTTGTGGAAACTAGAGGTGGGAAAAAGTACTTCGTTACTTTCATTGATGATTGTACGAGATATTGTTACGTCTATTTGCTATGAAGCAAAGACGAGGCCTTGTGAGTATTTAAACAATATAAGAATGAAGTTGAAAATCAACTTAGCAAAAAGATAAAGAATGTTCGAAGCGATAGAGGAAGAGAATATGGAGCACCGTTTGAAGAATTTTGCACTGAGTATGTCATTATTCACCAAACCACTGCCCCTATTCACCTCAATCAAATGGTATTGTCGAACGTAAAAATCGTACTCTAAAAGAGATGATGAATTCTATGTTGATAAGTTCTGGATTACCACAAAACTTGTGGGGGGGGGGGGGGGGGGGAAGCAATCATGTCGGCCAACTACATTCTAAACAAAATATCACAAAAAAGTAAGGATGAAACTCCTTATGAGTTATGGAAATGTCACAAGCCTTCCTACAAATACTTGAAAGTGTGGGGGTGCTTGACTAAGGTTGGAGTATCAAAACCAAAGCAAGTGAAAATCGGGCCTAAAATAATAGATTGTGTATTTATTGTTTATGCTAACAATAATAGTGCATATCGATTTTTAGTACATAAATCTGAAATAAGTGATGTGCATGAAGGTACAACATGGAATCAAGAAATATGGTATTTTTTGAAGAAGTATTTCCTTACAAAACTGACAAGGAAATGAGCCCTAAGAAAAGGGTGTATGAAGACGCTAACCGTGACTCTATTGAGGAAGTAGAACCACGACGTAGCAAGAGAACCAAAGTGGCTAAGACTTATGGTCCTGACTTCATGACATATATGTTGGACAATAAACCAAGATCGGTTAGTGATGCCTTATCTAGCCCTGATGCTCCTATGTGGAAAGAGGCTATTAATGGCGAGATAGAATCCATAATGCAAAACCACACTTGGGAATTGGTAGACCTTCCAACTGGAAGTAAACCATTAGAATGCAAATGGATTCTTAAAAGGACATACAAGTCCGATGGTTTAATTGATAAGTACAAGGCGAGACTCGTGGCAAAGGGATATAGACAAAAGAAGGCCTTGATTACTTTGATACATATTCACCAGTCACGGGAATGACGTTCATTAGAGTGATCATTGCTATCGCTGCTCTAAACAATTTAGAGATACATCAAATGGATGTAAAGACGGCATTCTCAATGGGGAACTTGAGGAAGAAATTTATATGAAACAACCCGAGGGGTTTGTTGTTCACGGACAATTGGAGATCCTAAGATCTAGGTTCAAAAGGGACAACCAAACTACAAGATTGTATAAACACCTTGGAGAATTAATCTCCGACCCATTCCTATGATAAATGGTATAGCCTGCAAAAAGGGTACGGGGATAGGCAAAAGACATTTAATGATTCCTAAGACATATTAGAATATGTTGGAGTATAGTGGGATACTCTTCTAGGAGATCACCTACGTAAGTGCGAAGTGTGGCCGCTTCAAAGAATGAAAAGCACTTATGAAACCAAGCGTGGTCTATGGCCGAAACGGACACAACCGTAAGAAACCAATACGAATGTTAGAATTATTATGGTGTGAGTTCAATTGTCTTGGTTTACACCAACGACTAAATAGTTCAAGACTATAAGTTCAATATTAAGTCAAGTAAATCCTATTGAATACTACTACGAAAGATTCAAAGCCGCAAGCTATCTCTCCAGATGCCATAATAGTTCGTCAAAGCACTCAATTGCATACATGCATTAATTTAATTTATGTGGGAGATTGTTGGAAAAAGCGTAAAGTTGAAATAAAATTATTTGCTCGATCAATCGAGCGGACCAGAACTTTTTATGTTCGTTGCTACAGGAGCTCGATCGATCGAGCCATGTTTCAGATTTGTGAAATGGTATGTCCATTCACATTTGGGGTGCGATTTTTGGCCAAACATTGCCTCCAAATGGTGTTCTTTGAACTTGATTTTTGGTCTACTATATAAACAACACAACCTCACTTGTTTTAAGAGAGATTTTCAAAATCAACATCATATTTTTAGTAAAATTTGAGAGCATTTGTTGTTTATCAAATTGAGTGATTTGAGCCTTTGTGGTTTGAGGACTTGTGATTTGGAGTGCTCATATCACAAGTCATAGTCGTTGTATCTTGGGAGATAAATTGCCGTAGCAAACCGTTAGCACCATAGCGGGGCAATATTATCTTAAGGACGGAGATTAAAAATCTCGCATTGACATAAAAGCTTGTTTTGAAGCCATTGTTATTTTTTCCTGAGATACACTTTGAGACAAATTTTGTACAACAACTAACTTCATAAATAAAAGCGTGTTCCTATCTGATAAAGAGAATTTTTTCTTTAATTTGTTGCATTGTGCTTTCGATTTTCACATAGTTCAAGCAAAAAGAAATTATGTGTAGTTTAATTTTACCACATATTGCAGTATGCATACACATGTGACAATATTTAACTAGCATGCTAGTTGGACGAGGCTATCACAAATTAAGATGTAGGCGTGGTAAACACAAACCTAAGCTTGACCTTGTCTTTAATGATGAAACACTAATTAAGACACGACATGATCGTGAGGTTAGTTTAAAGCTGGTACATAAGTTTCATGCATTTCGTCAAAGAATCGAACTTTAGAAATGAATGGGTAGCATTTTCTGAAGAGCAAATATACAGCAATTTTGAGATGTGATAAACTTATAATTAAATCTGAGTTGGGCCCAAGGACGGACATATAGCCAGACAAGAGATGACAAGTTTCCTAACTCTAAATTTTTTTTATTACCCCTAAAATTGTATTTTCCCTCTAAAATAGCATTTTCATTTCTTAAAATTGTATTTTGCCTCCTGAACATAGATGAGTATAAAACTTTTGTTTTGATGCGAAAAAAAGAAGGGCAAATTTTTTTAAGGGGTTCAAAATATAATTTCAGGGGGGCAAAATGTAATTTTTCAACTTTTTTTTGAAGTAACAAAGAAATTTTTTTAGTAGGCAACTGTCCCCTACCCAATATGCGCATTCGCTCCTGCTACCAAAATTGCATATTATCCCTTTAAAATTGTATTTTAGCCACTAAATAAAAAGTTTCCCCCAATTTTAATGTTATTATTATTTTATCCCCCGATCTTGGATTCCAATGCTTGTATCTATTATGTATAATAAGTTTTAAAAGTGTTAAAATAAAACAACTGATTATGAGTAATTACGCTTGAAGATGACAAGTTATCTTGATTTGGCAATCGTGTATTTCTCTATTTTCTTTACCTCGGATGAAATGCGCGTATAAAGACCATAGTTGTGCGATAGTTGTTGACTTGTAACAGAGACTTCCTAGTTGGTCGGGTGCTATACATTATCATAAATATTACTTTTAGGAAGATATATATGTCTTCAAAGAAAAACGTGGCTTGCCTGTATTCTTTTGAGCTCCATTTGTATGCAAACTGTTAAAGATTGAAAAAAAATGGTCACTTTTTCAACAAGAGAGACCTAACATTAATATGACGAATACTAATATAATTTACTTTAATTTGATACATGGCCTTTGGGAAAATACTTGTACTAAAAAAATCTTTCAACGTCCCGGGCCAATCCAATAGTAGTTCTCCGCTACCCCCTGGATGGAATGACTCTGTCTCACCGGCAGGCATGTTTCGACCTGAGGTTCACTGGCTCAAGGGCAGCTACTTTCTAGCTTGAGGATACGGTGCCGGTTTGAACTCTGTTATGAACCAACTCAATATTATTTGTCTAAAATAGTTGGTATTTTAGTTTATTTCTTTATTAGTCAAAAGTTTTTGTGTTTTAATATTGAGTTTTATTTCTCTTTCCTGTAATTCTCAGTCCTTATAGATTGATTTGTTTGCCGAATTGCATGTAAGACTAATGAAAATCACTCCACACATAAAAATTATACTTGATTCAAGGTGTAAATAATTTGCTCGAATCGAGATACATTTATGGGGCATTTGCGAATATATATATTCTAAAAGAGTAGTTAATTCCAAGTATCCGATGAACCTAAAGACCCTAAAAAGGACCTTTTGGGATATCTAAAAGGAAAGTAGCTTGAATTGTAATTTTTGATTCTTGGAAATGGCCATGAAAGTTTGAGCTCTCCCTCGAACTTAATTAACAAGTGGAAACGTGTATGCTACCTTATTAATCAAGCCAAGAAGGTGATAAAAACAAATTGTATTTTATCCTCCAAAAATTACATTTTGCCATTAAAAAAGTATATTTTGCCCCTTAAGTTATATTTCGACCCCCAATGATTTTTTCCCCCTAATTTTTTTATACGCGGCCCGTGTGCATATATTATTCTAATGACATTACAGCAATAAAATTTAATTTAACCGACTTGACCACCATATATCTACCCCTTCGACTAATTCGTAATCCTTCAAAACAAAGAGATGGATTTGGCAAGTTTTGTTCCTTTCTTGTATCTATAATCCACTGATTCTTTTCCCCACCATATACAACTGCAAAAATAATTAATATATAGACACCGATATATAGATAATTATCTGGTCAATGGGTATATTCAACATATTGGATTCCCCAGTACTATGCATCAGTCGTTCATGGAAATAACAGATCTCTTTTTCCAAATCATCAAGAAGCTAGAAAATCGATCCCTCGCATTTCATGGCTTTTTCTGAAATCAAGAACCTTGAATCTCATCTGCTGGGGATTTTGGGGTTTCTGGGGTTGTCGATATGACCATGTTTTCGGCCGAAAAACGGGGGTTTTGTTGCGGTTATGGTGGTGGTGGCTATGGTGATGGTTTTTGTGCTGTGAACCAGCTACAGCCTTATGATCATAATCATTGCAATAATAGTGAATCTTGCCCAGGATCTGATCCGGTTGCGATGGCGGAGGATGGATCAAGAATTGAGAAGGAAGGTGTAGGGTCAAGTTCAAAGGATAAATCCAAAGAAGAAAGAGATGATGGGGGGTGGCTGCGGCTCAGTATCGGTAGCCATAGTCATGAAGCGAAGCAAGACTTTCAAGTCGAAGATCAAACTCAGCGACAACGGAGAGACCAAGGCCTAATCGAGCTCGAGCTTATTGCCAGCAATAGTAGTACCAATAGTAATACTAATCTACAATCACAAAATATCAGACTACCTGAATTTAGAACCCCAAGGACATTGATGAATTTTGGAAGTGGCGCAGGGTTTAGTTTCTTGCAAAACACAGCAAACACTAGCAGTTCAAGTTTGCCTCAACAATCTCAAGAAACAAACGCATGGTCGAATATTCCCATCAATACAGCAGCAGCTTCTCTCTCTATGTTGTCTTCGTCTCCTAGTTTATCACAGCCTTCTTTAATGCCGTTGGGTTCCTACGTTTCCCGGCCATTTCAACAGTATTCCGGAGCAGCTGGCGGAGCAGATGTCACTCGGAGGCCAACTATAGATTTCAGAGTTATTCCACCTCCCAGTAGACCATCTTCTGGTTTATGGCTCATGCTACAAGCATCACAAAACCAGTAAGTGATCAAATATACCCTAATGTATAATCATATTTGATAGAAACATATTAGAATTATAGTTTCTTCCTTAGTTTTCTCGATCTTATTAGTTTTGTTAATTTGGAGCATGAATTTTTTCCCCTCATTTCTGGTTCATTAATCATCATGCTTCCCCACATCAGAGCTTTATTTTCTTCGGAAAGCATCATGTTTAATGTCCCGGATTTTATTTTACTTTTGGTTCCAGAGAAAAAGAACCATTTTTGCCGCAGCTATCCAAGAGCTACTTGAGAATCAGGTAATTTAGTTACATACATCTATTTCTTGACCTATTTCATGAACACCATAAGCAAGCCTTTGTTCCAAGGAAGCATTTTTCATTTGTTTGATCAATATTTGAAATTATTCTAGGGATGGCAGGATGACAATTCGACTGGTTATTAAATACCTGGCGATTAAGCTAAGAGTCGAAAGCGAATCCGAGGTATGTAAATTCATATCTTTTCTTTAACTGTTTTTCCAAATTATAAACATGCTAGAACAGATATAATTATGCTGCATATACATCAATTTTCGGGCGAGTAACGCTTAATTATTCTCTATTCGACATAGCCGAAACACGAAAGAAATAGAAGACAATAACTTAAACCCAATTCTTGAAGAAATGGTTGGTAAAAGAAACCATGATGGTAACATCAGAACTATAAAAACTTCCTTCCGTAATATATATAATTTGAGAAAACTTAAGATAACAACACAAGTAGGTATGGTGTATATTTCTAGGTAGCCATCCTAAGTAGGATATCTTTTTGTCTTATTAAGTTAATCAATCATACTTGATTGTGGATCAAAAAGGTTTTTGTCTTGATATTGTTATTATCCTCTTTAAGATGGTGCTTATAGTTAGTTTTGTTTTGTTTTTTTCGTTAATCTTTTTAACAATCCTAACTATGAGGTGGAGAGATCCAACTCATGTCATTATATACAGATTTGGGTGACTAACTAATATGCAAATGTCCTGATTGTCTGGTGCTTATAGTTAGTTATTGGTATAAGAAATGGGATTAAGGTTTGGGGTTATTTTGAAGAGTAAAAACAAATTGCTATCTTATTAAATATAATGTTATTATCAGTTCCAAAGATCAAATAAATGGCTTATAATTTCATTATTTTTATTTGTTTTCAAGGAAGTGAAGATTAGGTGTTAATATCTCATCTTTGCATAGGAGTAATTTGGTAGAACATATCACTATATAATAATGTAATGATTAAGAAAATAATAATTAAAGAGGAAAGTTTGTATTTCATATCAATTTAATGTTGTCATGCACTAATTTGATCTATAAAATGTGGGATTCATTGAATGTATTAACTACAATTAGAAACAGATGGTGGAAAATATAAAGTGTTATGATATTGGCAGAGCATTTTATGTTGCTGCCATAGCAATTTCTATATTAAATTCATGAAAATTGCTCTGACAGTAACATAAAATACTCTGGCAATTAGATTCCCAATTCCCTACTTAATTATACCTTGTACCCTAGAAAACATATATATCGAATAAATGAAAATTCTACAACCTAAGAAATTTAATAGCCTCAAATCATAATGATATTTAATATTATCAATTGTATTTATTTTATTGCATAATTCAATCAAGAACTTAAACAATATAAGATCCTACTAATATTCTTTGCTGTAGATATTTTTAATCCTATTGGTTTTTTTTTAACTTGAGCGGAGATTAAGACAACTAATCTTACAAATAATATCTACTAAATACTAATGACCTCTTAAACGTTAGATGTTTAATTTTAAAATAACATTAACTAGGTTGACAAATCCCAAATCCCCTCAAGCTTATACTTCAGAACTATGATATCTTTATGCATGGTATGTTTGATTAAGATTTTGAAAATGTAAGTGGGGAGAGATAATAAGAAAAACATTTTTTTTTTATTTTAAGAATATGCTCCAAACTATTAAATGAATTCTCGCCGGAGTCTCCTAAGGGGATATATCAAACCCTTAATTTCGAATATTCTAGATCAATGGTTGATCCAGCCACATGGTATTGACCCTAAGGGTAGCATAAAAATTATCTTACCGGCTATTTAATTTGATTTTGATTTTCTTGAAATTACAAAATGAGTTAATTTATAATCTTTTTTCTTTGTTCTTTCATTTACCAGATCGTTAATATGGGAATTTAATACGACAATAATATTAAAATATTTTGTCAACCAAGAGTTTAATATTCCAACTCTCCATATGCCAAAATATACATTAGGTTATTTATCCTATATATAATTTATCATTTGCCCCATATAGATGTCGAATTAAATAGTTAAAATGCACTATAATTATTCCCTTTAGTTTCGTATAATATCTTCCATAATTAAATAATTCATCTGCCTTCCATAATCCGAAATAATTAAAACATATAAGCTCCAATCGCCTGCCAAGAATCGTGGCATGGTCAACGAATACAACATTCTATTTGTTTCTTCTTAATCCAATATTCCAAATTAATGGACGTACTAATTAATTTTATTATAACACAACAATAAATGTCAACTCTTTCAATAATTATGTATGATTGGTAAGAGTCAGACTTAATTACATAATAATACAACTAAAATTCTGCCGTCACAATTTGATAAATTAGTAATAAAACGACAATTCAAAATTGTATATGAGCATCTGACCAACATCGAAATCTGAATTCAAAACTCATAAACAATAACTTCACTATACACTTGATGGACTCCAAAAAAATAGGAATAAACTGCCCACAAGCGAGGGGAGTGTTAGAGAATAAATAATAAATTGTTCATCGTCTCTATAAGCTCGAGCTTTTACATGAGACTACAATTCAACGATTGTCAACCTCCCGAATATTTCATTGCACTATTATTTATTAGGACAATATTACATAAACCAACAATTGACTTGTTATTATAGTTATTAGATATATATATATATATATATATATATATATATATATATATATATATATATATATATATATATCAATATTTGATTAGGTTGTTTTTTAAAAACTCAGTCTAATTAGAACCCCTATGGTTCCATGCCTTCCTCCATTCAACCTATTAATCAATTATTCCTATAGTTTTTTTTTTTTTTTATAGATTTTGGCATGATGATTGGCTGACTTAAGTTCTGTGCAGTTATATATGGTCAACCAATAATTAGTCTATAATAGTTGGTTGCCTTTAGATTATACATAGTTGTTCAACGTAAGTGTAAAAGAAGGGGTCAGTCACATAACATTATTACCAAAAGCATCCATTATAATATACGTAATCACAAATCTTCAATTAGAATCCGGACATAGGTCCCAAAAATGGCAATATGTATATTGTCATTTTTATGCGACCAACACAGGTGCTGACGTGATAGCACTTGATGTCATCACTAAAAAAATAATTCTATTTTAATACAGATTTTACAGAAAATAGCTCAGTTTTTGATTGAACATAAAATTCATCTTCAATCCATTATCTTCAAGCTTTTACACAATTAAAATAATTAATTTAATAATTTTATAGATAAATTTCATAATAATAATAAAAAAACGACGTTGTCGTGGCACTGCACCGGGCGCCATACTTGAGAGAAGGGATGGCGCTCGAGTGGGCGGAATCTGATGCGCCATTTTGGCTTCCATGACGCCCAAGTGTAGACGCTTTTCTCTCTTTCTTTACAAATAGCATGCAACCAAATTGGGCAATGATTGAGATTAGGAGTGGGTAGAGACATGATTATAGTAGCTCACTTTTCTAATCTGCATGTTAATTAATTCAGATTAGGATTAATCTTCTTTCCCTCTCTCACTATGTATTGTCTAGTTCACACTAATGTATATTAAAAAAACAGAATCAACCCCTTATCAATATTAGGCATTTTATCGCACTATGGTAAATATTTTACCCCCCATGTGGCATCGTGATTAGTCACTTTATCTCCATGTGTTTTGTAAATATGCATTTTATCATCTCGTGGTTTGTAAAACATAGCACACTCTCCTTTCACATGGAGTAAACTGTATGTTGAAAACCATAGAGGGTAAACTGCTTATTTTCTAAAACTGTAAATTGTCTATTTAGAAAACTAAACGTGGTTCGTTGCCAAAAATCCTAAATCTAAAATTTATAACAAAAATAATGGGATGATAATCTGTCAAATCGATTAGTCTTTTCTAGCTTAATATCTTTGTTTTCAGATCGTGCACGCATTAATAATTGACTATATACTCCTAATTATGATTTTATTCACAATACGTGACAGCCATTGATGTTGTCTGTCACGTAAAAAAAGATATACATAGATATATATACAAAAGTTTGTAAAGGTGATATATATATATATATATATATATATATATAATGTTTTTCTTTGAATTTTAAATAAAACATGAAAATATGAGGGTTTAGAATTAAATAAAAGATAGTATTTCCACGAAATTCACACGTGGACTCGGTGGTTCTCTAAACTAATTTATCTGCATGCGTTACGGTTCGATTACGTCACGCTATCGAGGGTTTCAACTCAATTAATGTAGGCCCTTAATTGTCCTTTTCTACGTATTTGTGCTAAAAAAGAGAGATCAAATGGTGCACTTCCATGCTTAATAAAAAGTCGCCTTACATTTGTTCAATATCTGTCATAGTTTTGACTTTTTTTATTTATTGCTTTCTTGTTTAAAAAAAATGGGGATAATTATGTACATATATATTGTAGAATAGCTGTTTTACAAATTTCTTTCTCTAGTTTGAACAATTACATATACTTCCCTTGTAGAATAGCTGTATTACAATAATATTCCATTTAGTTTGTAAATTTATAAGAAAAATTACAACTACATCACATGTGATTTGACATAAAAATACACTGCATTGGAGGTAGATGCTATTGTTCAAACTAGAGGGGCTAAAACGATAATTATGAAAACTAGAGGGGATCTATATGAAGTTCACCCAAAAAATACGTATTTGTTGCAAAAATATGCTTATTGAATCATAATCAAGTATCGGAGACCAATGAGAGGAATCCGTACGCCGGAGTTTATGGAGGACACGCATGTTTTTTCCATATGCGGCATCGATCGTGCCAACGATCACAGCCTCCAGATACTCCGGCGTACGTATTCCTCTCATTTGGTCTCCATATTAAATGTAATTCAGTAAGCATATTTTTATCGAAAAAACAGATAAACAGTTTGCAAACATCCCATATGTATACATATTACCTATAGATATATAATTCTAAGCGTAAGATAATATCTAAAATATAGGATTCTGTATTTTGAAATCAAAATTTATCCAGATTTAAATATCGGTTTTCCTTACCTGTTCCGTGTAGACACGGGCGGGGGACCGCCGCACTCCCAAATTTTTAATTTTTTAGTATTTTTCATAGATTTATTTTTAAAAAATATATGTTTTACCCTTAAATAGAAAATAAATAATTTGGATTCCATCAATTATAATTGTGGCTATGCTCGCGTAGATACATTTTCTTTCTCTCTCTCTTTTGTTTTGGGTTTATGTATGAAAGTTATAGGTACACACGCGTACATAATCTTAATCGTGCATTTCTAGAAAAGAGTCGACAGTGTCTTACGTTGGAGGATAGAAAGCAATATCGCATGCTAGATAATGCATTATATAATGCGCAAGGATATTAGTGGTCCGACTATTTTAGACTAATGTGTAATTATACTCATGCTCCAACCAATGTAAAATATTATATCACGTCTGTCATTTATGTGTCCACCAATTTACGTTATGATCTTCTCAATCATACAAATTACAATCATACATACCATACAAATTATCATATTATCCTAAACAATTAATTAACATCCAAAAAAAATTAAACCTAACAATATTGTATAATCATTTCAAAATTTAAATTAAAAAAAAACTAAAACCATAATAATAAACAGACGTTACAATTATCACATAATTATATAATTTAACAAAAAAATCGACTGTCTAAGCACGCATCGCATGTACAAAATACTAGTATATAATTAGAACTAAATAATATACATTAGCGAATTGGGTGTGAATGGAATGTCAATCCCCATTATTAATAATTCGTAGTTAGTTGAAGTGTTGCTAGTTTATAATTATAAAAATAATTGAGCAGTACCGTTGAATAAAATGGAATGTCAACTTGGAGGGCATTATTTAATTTGAGATTGGTAATATTAATTAACGTACTAATTGTAGATTATTATTATTATTAATAATATATTTGACGATTACGTTCATCGTGAAGAGATCTGTACACATATACGTCCACAGACATATTTACATAACGTCAAATACATGTTATATAAGAGTTTGGTGAATAATTATGCAATATAGAATGTAAACTTCCCAAAGTTCAGCCTTACTTTCTGGCTCTGTCAATTTCTTTTTTTTCTTTTTTGGTATTGTGTACAATTCTAAAATTCAAAAGTGCTCGAGTATTTTCAATAATTAGTCCAAACTTTTAGCTCTAACCAAATATGATCTCACATAAATTATTTTTAATCAATAATAATCTCAAACTTTAAGGATTAATCAAATATAATTCCAGAAAAAATTATATTTTATCAAAGTGGTCCAAAATCTCCTACTCAATTATGGGACCATCAATTTTTTGGATTAATTCCAGAACAAGGTGACCCTTATTTGCTAATATGACCCTCTTTTACTTTATGTTAACTGTACTATTTTGTAAATACATTATAAGTATATTTTGTTAAAATTCAATTTGTATGAGATTATAATTTATTATTCTTACAAGTTTGGGACTAGTATTGATTAAAAATAATATATGTGGAACTATACCTGATTAGTCCTAAAAATTTGTAAATAATATTGAAACTCTATTCTATAGGATCATTTTGTAATTTTTTCAATGTATAGTAACGATGTTAAAGTGTGTTTTTCATGTATAGGCCATAGTAACTAATATATCGTAATATATATAATTAAATGCAAATGTATTATATTTATATTTCTAAAGCATAATGATTTAGGCTTAGGTGCAAAGTCTGAATGGGTCCCCACTCCCCAATAGGAAATTAATGATTAAAGCGAAGAGAAAATTTCAATCCTGTGATGGGCTGCCTCAATGGGCGGTTTCAATATTTCTTTAATTGGATTAAATGTTTCACATATTAATTTAAATATTTTTATTTCTTGTGCGGACTCTTTGATTTAAATAAAATGCATATTAATTAATTTTTTTTTTAAAAAAATCACTTTAAATTAGTTTTGCAATACAATCTAGAAAATACGTCGAATAAAAAATTTGTAGATCTTGTTTATCATTGTTTAGTTTTCGAGCAATAGTTTAAATATATACGAGCTTATAACTAGTGCTAAAGGAGGGGGAAAGTAAGCAGATAGGATCTGATTCGTTTACACCATGAACTGGATTAATTGTAAACTTTAGGAGAAATCAAATAATTACACTTTATAATATATGATATTTCTTGAAGTTAGTCATTATAATTCCATATATGTGAATCATGCTAAGATCTGTTTGAATGTATGCTAATTAAAGTTGGTATGCAATTCATCAATAATTAATTCCTTCATTTGTTTTCACCAACAAAAGGAAATCAGGCACAATTATTCCAATCATGGGCGAAGCCCACCCTTGAGCCATCTTATGGGCTATGATGGGCTCCAGCTATGTAAATTTTTAATCCTCTAAATTGTGATATCTATTTATCATTATCTAGTCCGTCCAGCCCCAGATAATTTGAATCCTAACTCCGCCCCTGATTCTAATTGTCATTACTTTTGATGATTAGAACTTATTTACTCAAATTAAATTACCACTTACAAAGGGCTATATCATACATATTTATTTATAAAAAATTTAATGTTTTTTGGCATCCAATATATAGAATAGGATTGTATATTATGTCTTCATGTTCTTTACTTTTGTGTTAATATATAATCAATTACAGATAGAGTTGGCATGCAAAGGGCAACAGCTTCAACCTTTCTTGACGTTGCAACATGTAAGAGATAACATATGGAGTAATCCAAGAGATTTGGTCACCTTGGTTCCCAATTCCTCAACTATTGATCACATTATGGTTCTTCACTATGCTAGAACTACACGCTTCTGACTGTGTTTCCGGCCCGAGTTTTATACGACGTTTAGTGCTATATTTCGGCTATCCTAACGATTGTCATGTACCGTGTTGCGGTATAGATACAGATATATATCCAGTCGCATGCATGCATGCATGTCGAAAATCCAGCCGATATGTATGATACCAAAAACTTTGGTGCAAGATGGCCTTTTCCACTAATTTTTTCTTTCATAGGTAGAGGTGTTAGTTGTTATTGTGTTCTTAAATAAATTTTTTTTTTGTTTTTTCCGATTAATTTCTCTAATCATGAAGAATAGCTTTGAGAAACGTTCCCATACATGTAAAATGGGAAATAACTTATGTAAAATTTGCTTGACATTTATTTGAAGTGTGATGGCTGATTAATTAGTTTGTGTTGATGAATAGACATGGACCCAGCCTTCGGATATTGGGTTGAGCACACAAATTTCGAATAAGCAACTGATACCAATTTTGGAATATGTGGAGCATAATCGTCATTTTAACGCATATTATCTTCGCTATGTGTTACGTGTTTGGGTATCAGGGAAATCAACATATAATTGAGGTAATAACGCAGCAGATATCATAAGCACATAATCAACAATTGAACAAGATGAACAACAAGATTTATAGTGGTTCACTCCAAATTAGGCTACGTCCACTCAAGAACCCTCAAGGAGCTTACTTCTTTATTGAAAACAAAGAAGACAAGAGAATTGAAATACAAAGTATTTCACTCAGAACACTCTGATTTTAATGCCCACTTTCTTTCCACTAATCATATTCCTTCCAAGGATAAAATCTCCTTAAGAAATTCTAACACTCAATCTCACTAACACTTTTATTTGTAGAAAAATAAAAGATTTGTGTTTTTGGATGATTTTTTGATAAATAATGGGTGGGCATTTATAGGTGGAGATTATACAAAGAAAAAAAATTAATACGTCATGGCTTACATAATCAGGCACGTTAGTTTTGGCTAAACACAACATGTGATTAATATTTGTCAAAAAATTTCGTTTGAATTCAAAAATTGTTGTCTTGATTCTTAGCAATGCTCCCCCTCAAGCTGCAATAAACTCTGTCAGTAGTTGATAATGTTACACGCTTTTGCAATTTTGACTACCATGACACAGCCCCCTGCAAATGTAATGAGGTATCATGATGTTGACTTTCCATAATCAACATCTCCGGCCATGTCCGCATCTTTATAGCCTACTAGCTCAAGTCTGTATCCTGCAAAACTCAGTATGTTTAAGAAGTGCCCCATAGATATCTTAATATCTATTTTACTGCAGCTCAATGCTTCTTTCCCAGTTTTAAAAGGAATCTACTCACTACACCTACATAGTGAGCTAAATCTGACGGAGTACATACCATGGCATACATTAGACTTCCAACTTCTGAAGCATATGGAATATTTCTCATCTCTTCTTCCTCATCCCCCGTAGAAGGACTTTGATGTGAATTCAACTTCAAATGGTTGGTAAGAGGACATCCAACCGCTTTTGCATGGTCCATGTTGAATCTCCGAAGTACCTTCTCAATATCGTTCTCCTGTGACAACCAGGTCTCCATGGCATACATGTCTCACTGGATTTCCATCCCAAAAATTCTTTTGTTGGCTCCAAGTCCTTCATTGCAAAGGTCTTGCTTAGTTGCTTCTTTAGGCCTTTGATTTCATAAGCAACTTTGCCAACAATCAACATATCATATACATAGAACAGAAGCACCATCAAATCATTATCAGATGTTTATGTGATATTTATGGTGTTAATTAATTTAGTGTTGGAATTAATTAATTTGGTGAAATGCTTAGTCATGCGGTGGGCGTGACCTGGTAATGCATTTCAGGGTGCATGAGATGCATGTTGGGAATTTGAGTTATGTCATGATTTATTTGGAGTGGGTGTTAATTATGTTGGTAAATCACGTTTATTTGAGTTTTATTGCATTTATGGAAAATGCTTTTAAAATATCATGTTGGGATATTTTATACATCATGCTAAATACCGGGACATGTTTAATTAACCCTTATACCCCACTTTCCCTCACTTAAATCACTCTTTATCAAACAACTCTCCCAATCCTATCCCCAAAACCCCAATCTCGATTTCGAGTAAGGAGAAGAGGGGAAAACCTTTGCAAATCTTCTTTTGTGGGATTTCTTGGTAGGATTTGAAGCCTTGAAGGGTATGAATCTCTCCTTGTTTGATTTATTATGTTTTGTGGTTGAAATGGGTTTGTATTTTGGGGAAATAAAATGGGCTTGTTTGGGTATATGGTGTTGTTGGTTGGGATATGGTTTTATGGTAAGAAATGTGTTGGATTTGGTTGATTTTTGGTAGTATTGTCATGGTTGGTTTTTTATTGGTGGTTTTTGAAGTTTTGGTGTTAATGGTGGGGATGGATTTGAAGGAAAATGGGTTGGAGGGGATGAAGTGTGTTGAAAATGGCAATTTTTGTGTTTACAGGTATCCGCGATCGATCGGTGCGTTTCCGCGATCGATCGCGAGCATTAGGGTGCGTGGCAGAGACTTTCCGCGATCGATCGCGAGTTTGCGCCATCGATCGGCGAAGTCCGCAATCGATCGGCATGTTTTCAACGATCGATCGCGGAATGGTAAATCTTGGGCATTGAGGCAGTAGCATCTCGCGATCGATCGGGGCCCATTGGCGATCGGTCGCGAGAAGCCAAATTATGTGTTTTTGGTTATTTTTGTGGGATTTTTGGTATCTGACTATTATTGGCTTCTAATATTGGTTTGTGTGAATGTGTAGAACCATCCCAGGTGGCAACATAGCCAAGGAGATAAAGTCCTACGACATCTCCACTTTTGGAACAAAGGTACGTAGTGAGACGTACGGGCATCGGACGGTAAAACGTATTTTTACGCATTGAATTTGGTTATGCATTATGGTTGTATACATGGATTTAATTATGCATTATGGTTGCCTACATGGTCTTGATTATGCATCATGGTTGCATACATGGGTTGGTTATGCATTATGGTTGCATATGTGTATTGGATGCATTGGTGCATGTGTTGTGAGTCGAGGTTATATTCCAGTAATGAAGAATACTTGCCGCCTTCATGTCGAAGCGATGATAGATACTTGCTGCTGTCATATTATAGCGATGAAAAATATTTGCCGCAAATATGTCGAAGCGAAGGATAATTCCGCTGTCATATTACTATTGCGGTGGATATTATGCCGCTAATATGTCAAAGCGAGGGGTATTAATGCCGCTGTCATGTTAACGCGAGGGGTATTATGCCACTGATATAATAAGACTGGAAATGGCCATTGGTACTCATGGAATGAATGCATGTCATGACATACATAATTGGTATTATAATCTATTGATTATGATTGTGGTACAGAGACAACCAAAGGGAGCATTTAAACGTATTAAATACAGGAAGTGATTCGTATTTACGGTTCATGCATTTCTATATTAAATCCATATTATTGTGAATATGGTTTGTTTGGCATGATGAACTAAGCACCGGGTTGATGTAGTGAGCTTGTGAGGAGCGCTTTTGGTATAGGAGGACGGGATTCTTTTGTATAGTTTCTACTCTAGGAGTAGTGTAAATTTATAGGATTAACATTCATTTATCTGGGAATGTAATTAATCCTTTTTAGAATTTTATTTTGGCCTGTAATCCTAATAGCTCAAGGCATCAACACTAATTTTATACTCTGATCTATGCATGCTTAGTCATTATTGCACTTAAAGTAACATGGTCCTTACAAATGGTCTGCAGTAGTCATGAATCTCTGTTGAGTTATTACAGATTCAAACTTCTTATACCATTGTCTCGGTGCTTGTTTGAGACCGTACAGACTCTTCTTTAGTCTGCACATGTGGTCCTCTTTCCTTGTAATGCCTCGATATGAATTGAACATGTGTGATGTGATTATTGAGTAATTATGAATTATTTACTGTATGGTTGGTAACGTTTATCGCGAACGCCCAAATTAACCCTCTCAAGTTAATAACAGTTATGAATGTAGTAAAGTGAGTAGGGATCGATCTCACAGGGATTGATGTATTTTCTCTTGTATTAACGGGAAACCAAATAACGAAATAATAATTAGGGGTTTTTTGAAATTCTTTAACTCTAAATTAAATTAGACTAAAGTAAACAAATTACTAGTTTATCAAGATTAAAAACCAATTCTTGGTTTTTGGTCAAATTTACCTTTGAAAATTATTCACTTGATCATCAAATCACTTAAACATTTGAATTCATTCAATTATTCATCAATTGAAAACTTAATTCATTTCTCACATTAATTGTAGTCAAATAGAAAACAGCATTCAATTCGACTCTTATCAAATCTTTAACCAAAACTACAGCCGTTAAGATTAAATCAATGATAGCTTCAAAAACTAGTAAGTTTGATGAATATAATCAATTAAAACTACAGCCGTTAAATTAATCATCCAATCGTTTTTCCTAAGAATTTAATAACACCAACAACAGGTAATTATCAATCTTAATTGCTTCTTAATTAGCATTAGATATTTTATGTGATTATTAGGTGATCAATCTATCAATCAAAAACAACAATCATAAGAATCATAATCTGAAAAACAAATTGAAATTGAATTAAAAATTCAGCAATCAAACCAAAATTTTCACAAGTATTTTTATTCCAAAGGCAAGTATCCTTCAACCAAGAATCAAAGTGTTTAGCTACTCAAAATTTGATCTAAAACAAACGAAAATTGTATATAAAACATTAAACAATCAATAGAAAAGAAAGTTACTAAAGCGAAGCACGATTCCGGCTTGTCGAATTCCGTCCTCGATGCTTCGAGCGTTCTTCACAAAAATTGAAAGAAAAATTATTCTAAAATCTCAAAATTATTTCTAAAGTCTGAATTCCCTTCTTAAAGAGGGGGATTTTTTGAGTATATCAAGGTATAGAGGCTGATGGAGTAGGTTAAAATCCAAGTGGAAAGGAAAGAAATCAAGTCTCCAAACTTTCCAAAATACTGCAGCCGATCGATCGAGCACTTCCTTCCGATCGATCGCCAACTTTCGGTCTCTCTTGATCGATCGATCTCATCATTCCGTTCGATCGAGCTCTTGCATAATCTGTTGCTTAAATTTTCTGTCTCGGTCGATCGATCGAGCTCATTCTTCCGATCGATCGAGCACCTTGTATAAGTTTTATGCATTTTTCTTGGTCTACTTTGATCCCTTGTCAACTCCAATGCATTTCTTGATCTTTATTCGCCTTAATTAGCTCGATTTATTCGATTCCACCTGCAATTACACAATTATACGATTAGGTAGCATATGTATCAAATTATCCATCAAAACATACCAAATCGTAAACAATTAAACTCAATAGATGTGTCTATTTCTAGTCACATCAATGGTTTGGACTCGAGTTCGGATTGAACCGAGTGTGAGTCGTTGACATACAATGATATGAATAATGATCATGAAGAAATACCTTAAACATAGTTGAAAATAATAACTTGATGTAGTACATGGTTTGGTGCATGTGCAGCAAGAACTATGTTAGGAAGGATATGAATTCCATGTAGTTGAATAACACCTCTACATGAAATTACATGCATTTGCAAGTGATATGCCAATTTCATGTACATGTGAATTTGAAGGTTACTATATAAACTACAAATCAGATTTGGAAATCATAGTTACACCATAATACACCTACTATCTCTCTAAGATTTCTCTCCTTCAAATTCTTGCTTGTTCTTGCATGACTTCTTGACTTGGAGCTTGGAAATCAAGGAAATCAACATCATCATAGGGGACATGACAGAGAGGACGTTTAAAGACTGACGCCTGATTTTATATCTATTGTATTACCCAACAGGTACATATTGACGTACGAGCATGTATTGATATTCATATATGATGTTGTTATGATATATTGATGATGGTAAATGCCTGAGGATGTTGAAGGTCGCTGGAATGAGCGACGTTGTGATATTATTATTGTTATTCTTGATTGTGTCGCAGTAGTAGGGGAGCGACGATGGGGTATAGTATGCTTGGTGATGCCACTATATCGATTATATACGATGGATCACAGGTAGTAGGGGAGCAACGATGGGGTATAGTAGGCTTGGTGATGCCACTATATCGATTATATACAATGGGTCGCAGTAGTAGGGGAAGCGACGATGGGGTATAGTAGGCTTGGTGATGCCACTATATCGATTATATACAATGGGTCGCAGTAGTAGGGGAGCGACAATGGGGTATAGTAGGCTTGGTGATGCCACTATATCGATTATATACGATGGGTCGCGGTAGTAGTGGAGCGATGATGGGGTATAGTAGGCTTGATGATGCCACTATATCAATTATATACGATGGGTCGCAATGATGATGCGACGATGGGGTATAGCTGGCTCGGTGTTGCCACTATACCAATTTACACATCAACTGTGATATGATTGAGGTGATGATTGATGGATTGTGATTTGATGTTGGAGAATGGTATTACAGAAACAATCAAGAAATCTTTGTATTGTTTCCTATCGATTTCAGGGAGTATGTCTATTATATTTCAAGCATGTTATACTGTTGATAAAATACTGTCTGTTTATGATGTTATTGTTACTGGTGTGTGCTCACCCATTTTTGGGGGTTGTTTCTGTTGAAACAGATATCATGCCTAGACGTTAGAGTTGGAGACGGGATTAGAAGCTGTTGAGTCTGAGATGTCTAAGTCCTTGTCACTTAAAATGAAGTTGTCATAGGAGAATACATATGTTTTCACTAGTTGTGGTTCGTATATGAGCTGGTTTATATTTGTATATGATCTGTATGTAGTACCCTATGATTTGGTTATCTTGTGTTGGTGCATGTGACTTATGTCATATTTAAATTGGGTAGATGTCATATATTTTTCTGAACTTTTATATGTCATGTTGTGTAAGGACCCCCGTGCCCTTAACCCGTTATTAGTGTATTAATCCATACCATCAGTGCATATAATCATACTATAATGGGGAAAAAGCCATATGCAAGTAATACACCATATGCTATCCAGAAAATTTCTTGCATTTAATCCACATAATATTCAAATTCTCCAACCAAGATTACATATATGACATGCACCCTCATAATACACTAACGTGCTCTCAGTTCATTTAGCAATTCCATATTTAATTGCATGCAAACGATAAATGAACAGAGAAAAGCCGTAGCCCATTTATACATTCCATATACACGTAAAATGTACTCACATAAGAGCACCCAATGAATAAGCGTGTATCTGATGTATAAAACACTCTACCGGATACCGTTACTGGTACTTCCCTCCTGGAAGCACCTCCCAAGCACAACTCGATCTCAACTCTGGATCTGTGTACTTATTCAACCAGTTCTGGTACATCGATCCTGGAAGTACCTCCAATCTGTAAGTAATCCAACAAGCATAGCAACGCAGCGGAATTTGAAATTTTGGATTACTAGACACCGGATCTATACATAGGTTATCATATCGGATAAAGGATCAAAAGTCTCACCCTTGTAGCGTGTTTGAGCAGATTCCACGAAGCAGCACCACGTCCAACGCCTCCTTCGAGTCACTAGCAAAACTTATCAAGTTTTACCTCCACGGTATCCACACGATCAAATCGGGTGAAGGGATAGTCTAAGAACAAGTTGCTAGACTCGTTCTTAAACCGGAACAAGAAGCACACTCGATTCACAATCGAATGATCGCCAGAATTCACCAAGTCTCTCTTCGGCTATCAAGAAAATCCGAGAGCTCCTTGTGATCGGCGGCCGTGTGCTTTGTCTCTTGAATTTTTAGGTTGGAATGATTTTTAATTGTCCAACAATTTAATTATATCATTGTTATTAAAAGGGCTTAATTAAGTTCAAGACTTTCTCAAAGTCTTATGGGCCCAAACCCATGATTTAATTAAGTTCTTTTAATCATTCAAATAAGACTCCTCTTAATTAATTAATTCATCCAATGAATTTAATTTCCCTTCTCGATTTAATCTTTTGTGCGACCCGATAGGATCTTGTAATATTGGCAGTGACATAAAATCTCATTTTACGTCACAAGCAAGGAGCGGTGTCTAGCAACACATCAAGGCTACCCAGATTACAAGAATGTCAATTACTCGACATAACCTAGGAACCGTGATAATATTAATCATGTAACTTAATCCCTTTGTCCTTTGTGTTTAGATTGAACACGAGTCATGGAATAGTCATACTCGTATATTCAATCTCTATTTCTTGATCCCCAAGTAGAACTAGAATAAACGAATAAGCTCGATATCTCATATCGACTCATTCGAGCATGGCCATGCATTTTAGTCTTACTTGATCAAGGGCCCAAACACTTCTCCTATTATATAGGAGGGACAAATCCTATCTCGATCAATCAACATCCCTCTACATAATTCGTAGTGTATCCAATAGTCGCCTTTATAGTTTACCCTGTTACGGGTAACGTTTGACAATATCAAGATACATAACTCCTTATGTTGGGATCTCTGATGATCACAAGTCGTAAGGATTACATACATTATTATCACTATGAGAATTGCATATGACAATCATATAACTATCCATGTTGCATTCTCATGGTGGGTCTGTCCAGTACATCGTTCTCTAACATGTACCCATGTGTTGATTTGATATCTCATATCAATGAACAATTCATCAATCAATACATACTAGTCTCTATGTATAATCATTATCCTGATTCATGATAATACTTGACTAGGGACAATGTTTAAGAATAATACAATATTATTCTAAGGACATTAACATATATATTAATTCACATTACACAGTTAAACGAATAGTATATAATAATGAATTGACATTCATAAAATCATAAACATTGTATGTCAAAACAATCATCCAATGACATGTCTTAGGGCATATCCCAACACAATCAACAGCCCGAGCTCAACTCCAAAGTTGCTACTACACCTGTATCACCTGCCCCAACAGAGACAACCCCCACACGGGGTGAGCATACCAATACCACAAATCCAATAATCATAATATTGCAGTTCATAATTTACAGAATGTAAATGCCATGAATTTAAATGATACTCCCTGGATGGTATCATCCTCATCCAGGATCCTCTGTATTGTCCATGTTCTCAAAATAGCCAAACCATTAAATTCTCAAAAGCCAGTTGATCATTTCATTGATCAACTAAAACCATTTCTGTTACCCAGTTCTATAATCAAAAAGGATTAAATCATCAATAGGGTACCATAGAGATCACATGTATCTAGCCATTGATTCCATAGTTCTATATCATAGCTCGCTCTACAATAGCGGCATATTGATCCCACGCACGCTCAACAATAGTGGTGTTATAACCGATGGTCGCTCAACGGCGACAACATCCCACTCATCGCTCGCTCAAAAGCGGCACCACATGATTTCCCATGTATTCCCATTTATCACGATTGTCATAAACCATGCACTTCAATACTCATTTATTACAAATACATAGATCGTGCATTTCAATGCTCATTATTTCAAATACCATACATCATGCATTTCACAGTTGCAATATCGTAACAGGCTATGCTCGTACGTTATACGTACCTTATACTTCCGTAGTTCGAGTCCGACCTCGCCTGAGTCCCACGACCCGATGAATTATGTGCTAACACATAAATAGTTCACAATTAAACACAAGCATGCAACCACGTGTCCAAGTACGTTCATAACCCCCAAACATATCATCAATCCATGACGATTACCACAATTAAAGCCCCCCGGCTAAGCGTGCATAATACCCAAAGTATATCATTTAACAAGTTTAAAAGATAGCCAAGAATTCAACCGAGAATTTCATTTTATCAAACTTTGGCTCCAACCAATACATTTTAAAAGTATAACATTCCCATTGGAATGTAGACATTGCCCCGGAAACGGCCCCTTTAAACCTCGATTCCAAAATCCCGACATTTTCCAAAAAATTTTAAAGAACAAAAATCCACGGGCGGCGATCGATCACCACTTTTGGCACGATCGATCACCCCTGTCCAGTGGGCAAAAATCACTTCCTCGCGATCGATCGCCAGGCCTCGCGATCGATCGCCAACCTGCTCGCGATCGATCGCCTAGACCACGCGATCGATCGCCTGCACTGTTCATCGCCTTCAAAAATTGAACTGCTCGTCGTGATCGATCGCCTCTCCTCAGCGATCGATCGCCACCTGCGATTTTCAGAAAAATTCGAGCTTCCCTGGTGTTTTTCACACCCAAACTCAAAACCAACACCCCATACACCTTCAACACCTCAAATACACCCTTAAAACTCAATAAAAACTCCCACAACAAACTTTAAGATTTTTTTACCCAAAATCCACAAACCCAAATCTAACATTAATACTCAACCAAAAACAACAAAACTACTACCAAATCGAAGACAATGACGAGGGGAAGACTAATACCTGATCATCTTCGAGAAATCGGCCTCCGAGCCAAGCTACCATCGATTTTGCTTCCAAGAGCAAAAGAGGGGAAATGGTGGGGGAGGGTTTGAGCGAAGAGAGAGGGAAGAGAGAGGGGTTCCGTGCTAAAATGACGGAATACCGAGTCCACTTGGTATATATAGCACCAAAACTCGAAAATACCAATCCCTTCACAAATACATCATGATTCATTAAAAATCATCTGTTTTCAAAAATCATCTCTCTAACCTCAATTCCCATTATCAGCCCCAATACAAAGTACTCCGGACCCCAAATCCCACCAAAGACCAAATTCCAAGGTTATCATCACGATGAGTACATAATCTCATCCCTTGGATCCAACGACTCCAAAAACAGGATTTAAAATCCCGGGAGTCCCAAAACCTCAATTATTTCATAATTGCCACAAATAAAATCCATTTAGGATTATTACCACACCGAGATTAACACCATTAATCCCTGGGTATCACAATTATCCCCCACTAATAAAATTCCGTCCTCAAAATTTGCACGGCGTACTCCACGTATCGCCGAGAACAGGCAATCCAAACGGATCCACGATGTCGAATCATGAACATAACATGAACGACACACCAACCGCGAGGATACCGACCTCGCACCAAACCTGGAATGGAGTAATCTCTCCAACCGACACAAATCCACGGAAGACATCGGCATTCCCCAATGCTAACCATCCCAAGAACAGTCAGCCAAACTTAACTGCAAATCAAACGAATCATACGCGATTCCAAAATAGATATCGTCTCGGTGATATATTTATGACCTAGCCTACGATGTTAATCATACATCGTTACTAAGGAAACCACCAGTACACTACAATGTACTTATACCATGCCCGGTTTCCGCTCGCCAGTCCGTCTCCATCAAGGAGTAGTTGCACCACATCGCAACACCGATTGGGCCACAACATGGCCTCGATCAGCACGAAACACATCTACAAAGATGTCTACAACCGTGTGTTCCAAGAAATCACATCTTGGTCCGAACACACCATCGAGACTCCACAAGGTCTCAAATTTCCGAAAGGACATGCAAGACAATCAATCGCATTCCGCCCCATTTGTCAACCACGACACTGAGCCAATTCAAAATCTGGTCATTCCTCGTTTACCCTAGGATTCAACAATCCTAACACAAGGAAGCTATCGAATTAACCAACAAGAATTGCCATGGTCCCTAACACGACAATCCCTCCTCAAGGGAAGTCAACCGGACCTCACGATTAACCCTCAGAATACATCGTGCCATCGAGATTACCAATCTCAAGTTCTACAATCTCTCACCAGAGATTCGTCAACCCAAGTATACTAATCCGACGTTCAACAAGGAATAAAATAGAGTTGGCATTCGTATACACACACGGCATACATGCCTAAGTACTAACGCAACATGCATACACAATGCAATAGACTCGGGTATCTCCAAACATACCCAAAGTCCCAAAACCCACTGTCAATTCCCAGCCATTCTCCCCTCACGGAGAACAATGATTGACAGTCCAACGACCAATGGTGTGACCCCAACATCAACACCACACAAACCGACTCATCGAATCTCCCAAAGATTCCCAATCGGTAGGTATAACAACACCGCATTCCTCACAAGGAAAGTGTCATGAATTCATGACCCTCCAACCTCGAACCACTGTTCGGAAAAACCTGGATATATTTATACCAAAATATATTCTGAAACCCAGAAATACACAACTGGTTAGAATAGTGCAACAATGTTACTATTACCAATCGAAACTCATATACACCACGTATACTCATTCTAATAATGCTCTGTACTAATGCCATTGTACTCCATAAACCTCGAGCATCTCTCAGAGACCCCTCCTCGTACGTTTTACTGGAAAAAAAATAAGCCATTACCTAGTCCATCATCAGTAATGATTACCATGGCTGATTTACAATCAACCCTCGATCGATACCAACTGTCTCCATGACAGTACAATCCAAATCTCTCCAAGAGATAAAATCAATATAGTAGTGTTATCCCACAAACTATATCCCACAATTCCAATTGTGACTCCCATTGCATTTCTCATGCAAAGATGCCAACCAGAGCTAACAACGACTTGTCGACACTCACGTGGGTACTCCCAACAAAATAGAGTTGTCCCAATACAATTCCCTCAAAATTCGGCGTATAAACGCCCCCGTGAGGCACTCCCTGCCTCAATCATCATGACACAAAGAGACTACCAGAGTCTACCATAACCTTCATCGTATCACCGTAACCTTCATCGTATCACCGTACGATTCACCAATCTCGGTTCCAACGAGCAGTATAATGGTTACTACAAGCACACTATCTCACTGCAACAATACCTGGCTAGCAATACGCTGCCCCCATAGGCTTATACCAACCTATCAACGTGATACACGTCTCATCCCGGTATATCATACCGTACAAACCATTAGAGTTGTGGGTCATCACCCAACATATCTCTAAAACACCAAAGCATAATGGACATCCATGTGTCCTTGCTCAACTACTAGGCAATCCTAATCCATTAGGACTTATTCCACACCCTCAGGGTGGGTGTGCCCATGCCTAACACGCATCACAACAACAAGCGAGTAGTTTCCTCAATGACTACTCTTACCACCAATCACTTGGCCCTAGCCAATCCAATGAGTATACCCAAAAGGTATCATTACTCGAAATATTTACCAATATTACATGATGCGGTACACCCACCGGTACAATGCATCCAATAATCCATCGAGCAAAGCTGATCGGCGTAATGGTCTCGTCAACTAGTGACCCAGACACTACCATGTGCTCGCCATTGGCACTCCAACCATAAAACTAAATACATATACATAAACGTATTATTCATCGGAACGACGCCACGCGTCCACATAGACATCCACTATGTCATCGTCATCCCGTGACGGTACATGTCAACACTTGACATTCACAATCTCATCGTCAAACACGTGACGGTATATGTCGACACACGACATCCATAATCTCATCGTCAAACACATGACGGTATATAACAACACATGGTATTCACAATAATGCTAACAAAACAGTAATATACCATACATCATCGCTATCAAGATAGTGGCATACCTGTATCCATCGTCCATCAGCGGCACACAAGCAGCACCCATAGCTCGTAGGCGGCGTAATCCAGTGCTACGCACATAGCGGTATAATCCATCGCTATAGAATCAGCGGCATGATCCCTCGTCCTAGAGTCAGCTGTATAAAACATCGCTATAGATATCTGGCGGTATGAACCATCACCATAGATGTAGCGGACTGGACCATCGCTATATAATACCTGGCGGCATAAACCATCGCCAATAGATGTAGCGGAATGAACCATACTATAGAAATACCCGGTGGCATAGACCATCGCCAATAGAATAGCGGAATAAACCATCACAATGAATACCCGGCGGCATAAACCATTGCCAATAGAATAACGGAATGATATCCCTCGCTATAATATGACAGCGGTCGTGTTCTTTGCTTCATATGAGCGGCAAATATCTCCATCGCTACCTCGCTTCGACATACCAGCGGCAAATTATATCCCTCGCTATGATATGACAGCGGCCGTGTTCTTCGCTTCATATCAGCGACAAATATTCTCTCATCGCTACGGTATGACAGCGGCACCATTACTCCTTGTTTTAATCATGACAGCGGAAATACCCCTCGCGTTACATGACAGTGGAAATACCCCTCACTTAGACAATACCAGCGGAAAATAATATCCCTCGCTACGATATGACAGCGGCCGTGTTCTTCGCTTCATATCAGCGGCACATATTCTCTCATCGCTACGGTATGACAGCGGCAAGTATTCACATCGCTACGCCATGCATGCAACCGTAATGCATAACCCGTATTCCAATAAACATCGTCATGAGTGTATTTCAATGCACCTCGCTTCAAATGTGACATGCGGAATTTCACCATCGCTTCAACATTTAGCGGCAAAGCATTAAAATCATCACTACGATATATATGCAACCGTAATGCATAATCCATGTCTCATATGACCCTGCAACCACCATGGTTAGCAACAGTATATCCCAAATATGAACACATACAATAAACGCACATAGGCAACATAGTTGTGCCACACAACACTAACTATTATCATGCATAAGTATGTGCTTCTCATTCCCATTAGCATGTTCCTAGGCCCTCAACAGCCCCAAAGAGCCAACCACTGCTCTGAGACCACTAATGTAAGGACCCCCGTGCCCTTAACCCGTTATTAGTGTATTAATCCATACCATCAGTGCATATAATCATACTATCATGGGGAAAAGCCATATGCAAGTACTACACCATATGCTATCCAGAAAATTTCTTGCATTTAATCCACATAATATTCAAATTCTCCAACCAAGATTACATATATGACATGCACCCTCATAATACACTAACGTGCTCTCAGTTCATTTAGCAATTCCATATTTAATTGCATGCAAACCATAAATGAACATAGAAAAGCCGTAGCCCATTTATACATTCCATATATACGTAAAATGTACTCACATAAGAGCACCCAATGAATAAGCGTGTATCTGATGTATAAAACACTCTACCGGATACCGTTACTGGTACTTCCCTCCTGGAAGCACCTCCCAAGCACAACTCGATCTCAACTCTGGATCTGTGTACTTATTCAACCAGTCCTGGTACCTCGATCCTGGAAGTACCTCCAATCAACAGCCCGAGCTCAACTCCAAAGTTGCTACTACACCTGTATCACCTGCCCCAACAGAGACAGCCCCCACACGGGGTGAGCATACAAATACCACAAATCCAATAATCATAATATTGCAGTTCATAATTTACAGAATGTAAATGCCATGAATTTAAATGACACTCCCTGTATGGTATCATCCTCATCCCGGATCCTCTGTATTGTCCCTGTTCTCAAAATAGCCAAACCATTAAATTCTCAAAAGCCAGTTGATCATTTCATTGATCAACTAAAACCATTTCTGTTACCCAGTTCTATAATAAAAAAGGATTAAATCATCAATAGGGTACCATAGAGATCACATGTATCTGGCCATTGATTCCATAGTTCTATATCATAGCTCGCTCTACAATAGCGGCATATTGATCCCACGCACGCTCAACAATAGCGGTGTTATAACCGATGGTTGCTCAACGGCAACAACATCCCACTCATCGCTCGCTCAAAAGCGGCACCACATGATTTCCCATGTATTCCCATTTATCACGATTGTCATAAACCATGCACTTCAATACTCATTTATTACAAATATCATAGATCGTGCATTTCAATGCTCATTATTTCAAATACCATACATCATGCATTTCACAGTTGCAATATCGTAACAGGCTATGCACGTACGTTATACGTACCTTATACTTCCGTAGTTCGAGTCCGACCTCGCCTGAGTCCCACGACCCGATGAATTATGCGCTAACATAAATAGTTCACAATTAAACACAAGCATGCAACCACGTGTCTAAGCACGTTCATAACCCCCAAACATATCATCAATCCATGACGATTACCAAAATAAAAGCCCCCCGACTAAGCATGCATAATACCGAAAGTATATCATTTAACAAGTTTAAAAGATAGCCAAGAATTCAACCGAGAATTTCGTTTTATCAAACTTTGGCTCCAACCAATCCATTTTAAAAGTATAACATTCTCATTGGAATGTAGACATTGCCCGGAAACGGCCCCTTTAAACCTCAATTCCAAAATCCCGACATTTTCCACAAAATTTCAAAGAACAAAAATCCACGGGCGGCGATCGATCGCCACTTTTGGCGCGATCGATCGCCCCTGTCCAGTGGGCAAAAATCACTTCCTCGCGATCGATCACCAACCTTCTCGCGATCGATCGCCTAGACCACGCGATCGATCGTCTGCATTGTTCATCGCCTTCAAAAATTGAACTGCTCATCGCGATCGATCGCCTCTCCTCAGCGATCGATCGCCACCTGCGATTTTCAGAAAAGTTTGAGCTTCCCTGGTGTTTTTCACACCCAAACTCAAAACCAACACCCCATACACCTTCAACACCTCAAATACACCCTTAAAACTCAATAAAAACTCCCACAACAAACTTTAAGATTTTTTTACCCAAAATCCACAAACCCAAATCTAACATTAATACTCAACCAAAAACAACAATACTACTACCAAATCGAAGACAATGACGAGGGGAAGACTAATACCTGATCATCTTCAAGAAATCGGCCTCCGAGCCAAGCTACCATCGATTTTGCTTCCAAGAGCAAAAGAGGGGAAATGGTGGGGGAGGGTTTGAGCGAAGAGAGAGGGAATAGAGAGAGGGGTTCCGTGCTAAAATGACGGAATACCGAGTCCACTTGGTATATATAACACCAAAACTCAAAAATACCAATCCCTTCACAAATACATCATGATTCATTAAAAATCATCTGTTTTCAAAAATCATCTCTCTAACCTCAATTCACATTATCAGCCCCAATACAAAGTACTCTGGACCCCAAATCCCACCAAAGACCAAATTCCAAGGTTATCACCACGATGAGTACATAATCTCATCCCTTGGATCCAACGACTCCAAAAACGGGATTTAAAATCCCCGGGAGTCCCAAAACCTCAATTATTTCATAATTGCCACAAATAAAATCCATTTAGGATTATTACCACACCGAGATTAACACCATTAGTCCCCGGGTATCACATGTTGTGTGTTGTTGGGAGGTCTAATTACGGGGAGATTATGCCAAAACAATTTATACAAATGACGTCATGTGTTGTCTGTTTACGTGGTGACGTTTGGGGCGCCACATTCCCCTTCTCTGCAAAACCCTCTGTTTGCTCCATGTAAATTTCCTCCTCCAAATCTCCATGAAGGAAAGCGGTCTTGACATTCATTTGTTCTACCTCCAGATCAAGCTCTGGTACTAACCTCAACACAATCGGATGGATGTCATCTTCACCGCAGGCGATAAAATCTCGTCAAAGTCGACTCCTTGTTTCTGACTGAAACCTTTGACGATGATCTTAGCTTTGAATCTTAAATAATGTGCTCTTCATGCTTCAACCTGAACACCCACTTATTTTTCAAAGCTTTCTTGCCTTTCGGCAACTTCACCAGCTCAAATGTATCATTATCATGCAAGGATTGTATTTCATCTTGCATAGCCTACATTTACTTATCTCTGTGTTTTTCACCAGTCATAGCTCCATCGAAGCTATCTGGTTCTCCCCCGTCAGTTAGCAGAATATATTCATTTGGAGAATACCTGGTTGAGGGTCGCACTACTCTTCCAGAACGTGTGGTATTGCAACCATGAGAACCTTATGCTGATGGTCCACTGCGAACACAAACATCATCATCAGGTGGAACTTCCTCATGATCGTTCTACACTTCTTCATATTCAACTGGTTGTGGATTTACCGTTGAAGGCCACCATTCAAGATTTTTTTCAGATCCACAATTCACCTATCTAGCGTTCTCCAAGAATTCATTCTCCTGAAATACGGTATCACGACTTCTTATAGGATTTTTGAGATCTATATTGTAAAACATGTAACCGAGTTGATCCTCACCATAGCCTATAAATGCACTTTCTCGTTTTGGCATCAAACTTCTATCTTTCATCCTTTGGTATATGAACGTAAGCAACACATCCAAATGCACGCAAATGATCATATGAAATATACTTTCCTTGTCACACATGCTTCGGAGCATCATAATTGAGAGGAACACTGGTAGCGTTTATCGCGTACGCCCAAATTAACCCTCTCAAGTTAATAACAGTAATGAATGTAGAAGGGTGAGTAGGGATCGATCCCACGAGGAAGGTTATATCTTTGTGTTAACTTATGCAAACAAAAATAAAAAGGGGTTTTGAAATCAAAGTAATAATACTACGATGCAAAATTAAACTAATATGCAAAATTATCTAGATGAATTAACTTATGAGAAAAAGTGCGATTCTCGGTTTTTGGTTAACTTTACAATTGGCGTTTACTATCTCGATCATCGATCTTCACAAATGGTTCAATTTCCAAATGAATATTCATTGTGGACGTTTAATACAATAATCAAAGTCCTATCTCACCTTAAGTTTAGTTAAGTAGCCCAAGCGTTCTAGTTTAACTCTTATCACACAATCAATCAAAATACAAGCGATTAAGATTTAAATCGATGATAGCATATGAACTAGTGAGATCGATGAAGCTAAACAACATAATCCAAGCGTCTATGTTTAATCTAGTCAATTGTTTACCCTAAGAATTTAACAAACTCACAAACGGAATTTAATCAATCTTAGTTGCTTCGTAAATTAGAGGGATCAAACGATTCCGTATTTGATATCTAATTTAGCTTTACATTTTATGAACAATAGTTAGGTGATCAGTCCAACAATCATGCATAACAATCATGACAATCAAATCAGAAAAACAATTGATACTCAATGCAAATCAACAATCAAAACTTATCTCACAAGAATTGTAAACATCCAATGTATCGTTTTCCTCAACCGAGAATCACAAAAGTATTTAGCTACTCATAACTAGATTAACAACAATCAAAATTAATCTAAAAAACATCAAACTAATAGGAGAAGAAAGAGTTACTAAAAGAGATCACGATTCCGGCTTGTCGATTCCGGTTCCGTTTTTCGTTGTTCTTGAAGAAAACTTGAAAGAAAATTAATCTAAAATCTCAAATTATTCTAAGAGTCTGAAAAACTATTACTGCTAATGAGGCTTAGTCTCGAGTTTTAGGGTATGTGAGTGATAAAAATGGGATACAGTCTTTTAAACATGGTAAAAGACTCAATTTCCTAATTTCCGGACTCTTCGGCGATCGATCTCCTTGAATGTGGCGATCGATCGCTGCATTATTTTTTTCGGAAAAACCCTTGAGGCATCGATCGCTATAAAGTGGAGATCGATCGCCGAGCTCCAGTAGACTTTGGCGATCGATCGCCACTTCTTCGCGATCGATCGCTAACCCGTAAATTTTGTTGCAAAAGTTTCTGTCCATAGGCGATCGATTTCCTCTTCCGGGCGATCGATTGCCACCTCCAAAATTATATTTTTGCCCTTTTCTTGATCAACTTTGAGTCCTTGTCATGTCCATGTCTCTCATTGGTCTTTACACATCGTTTTTAGCTCGTTTTCTTCGATTGTACCTACAATTACACAAATATACGATTAGGTAGCATACGTATCAAATTATCTATCAAAACCTACCAAATCGTAGACAATTAAGCACTAAAGATGTGTCTATTTCTAGTCACATCAAACTCCCCCATACTTACTCTTTACTCGACCTCGAGTAAACAAATAAAACTACAATATTTTTGTTTGGCTCATAGGTTCATAACAAAGCAACTTGTCATCACTTTAATGCCTCAACAATTTTAACATGCATAATAATGAACGGCGGTGAAAAGTTAACAGTGGAACAAGTTCAATCCCTAAACATTTCGTACCCAACGAAGTAGTGAACGTGTGTGTGTGGTCATAAACAAGTGTTGTGTACAAATTATAGATCCAAAATATGCAAAGCCATAATAGTCCAAGTCATACACTAACACAAGTATAAGCTCACTTGCACTTTCTTCTCCACTATCTTAGCTACTTTGCAAACATAAATCAAGTAGGTCTTTATTAGATTGTAGCTTGGCCTAGGTATTTGGCTTATGAAAGAAAGGGTAAGGATATTCAAACAAGAGAGTATGATGAAATGCACACTAAAAGCTTCTCTTCTTGTATGAATTTTTCAACTTTGTTCTTTTTCACAAGGTTTATTTCAACACTTTTCTTCTTTTGTGCCTTGGCTTCCCTTGGAGTCATATTTGTATCTATTTTTTTTTCAAGGCATCCCTTTTTTCTTTCATGCATTCCATTCTTTTGACAATTAAGCTCACAAATATACTTCAATGATTCCCAAGTGCATTTGAATGAAATACATCATACTCCCTTAAAAGGTATGGATTAAAATCACATTTAGGCTTAAAGGGTATGATGATAAGCTAGTCAAGAAATGTTGAATGGAGGTCTTTAGTATGCTTAGCATACTACCATTCTTTTACATTTAAGGCTCAAAATAGGTACTAGAGAATGATTTTGTTTACATGGTAGGCTTGAAAGGCTCAAACGCATCAAAGATTGCCTAAATCACTTTCATGTTTGCAAGTAGTCTAGACATACGCCTCAAAGAGCATGTAGTTAAGTTCTAGCATGTATTAGAGACTTCTTAAGACTATTACAAAGTTCACACAATCTTCACTAAGATATGCACACTTCACAAGCCATGACAATAATGTGCTCAAAATATTCAACTTACTAAGTCAAAGTACACTTTGCATTAGAGTTCAAAGTGTTCCAAAGTTAAAAATTCACCTATGTTCAAAAGCATGCATGATATCAATTAGGTTTCATCATGGGCTAGTGATTCTAAGCATGTGTTCATTACTAACTATGAGCTCACATGTTTAAATTTTGCGATTTTTTTGTATTTTTGCAATAAGAAAAACAATAACACACTACTAATCCCTCCCCCATACTTAAATCTTAAATTGTCCCCAATGTAAGGCAAAAAGACAAGAGAAAAGAAAAGTTCAACTAAAAAGCAATAAAAATAAAAGGGTAAAAGGGAAACTAACTCCCCTTGGGTTGCCTCCCAAGCAGCGCCTCTGTTTAACGTCGGTGGCCCGATGCCTATTCGCCTTGCACCTCTTGGAGGGTTTTTGTCTTTTCACTATGTCGCCTTCCTCCAAAGAAGTCAGTTGAGGTCGATCAAGATCTACCTCATAGCATCCTTTAACTTGTTGTCCCCTATGCTCGCCTTTGGGAATCTCATTCTGGTGAGATTCCTTGTTATCCATCTCGATCTCTGTTTGTTGTTCAAGTATTGATGGCTTCAGTACCATCGTTGCTGGAGTTTCTACCTCTTTGCCACTGTCCAAGGTGATGTTGTCTTCGAAAAAATAGTCCCAAGGATCCATTTCATCACAGTATTCTTTCGCCGACTCCTCTTCCACAGCACATGATTCATCTAAGTAATCAACATAGTTCTCAGCTGGAAACATACCATTCGGAGTTGTAGGATGTACAAGCTCCTTTTCTTCTATTGGCACATGTGTCTCCTCTTCTAGATCGGGTGGCATCAGTACCACCTTCTCCATAGTCTCCTCTTCTTCATCACTCCATGATTCGAATGCAATCATGGTCTCCTTTTGTGCTGCTATCCGATCAGCCGATCTTATTAGTTGCTCCATTTGGTTACCCAAATTCTGAGTACTAGCCCTGAATTCCTGTTGAAATTGCAAAGTACTATCATTAAGTGTTGAAACAAGATCCTCTAAAGACTCACCAGGGGTATGATATTGAGGTTGTTGTGGCCATGGCGGGTATTGATGTATGTATGGCGGTAGGTTGGATTGCATGTAGGGTGGAGGTGGGCTCATCCATTGATTGTCATAGTTGAGATTGGGATGATCACTCCAACTTGAGTTGTATGCACTTTGTCCAATCCCTACGCCAAGTTGCTGCACAAGATACTCCAACTCGTCTAAGCTACTATACTCCGTCATGGCAAGATTCGATTTTTCATAAATCCACCTATAAGCACGAACAAACAAGAGTAGCGGTGGGGGAAAAGAAAGGGAAAGAAAAAAAAATAAACAGAAAATATTAACACAAAAATATACAACGCCTCCCCGGCAACGGCGCCAAAATTTGGTAGCGTTTATCGCGTACGCCCAAATTAACCCTCTCAAGTTAATAACAGTAATGAATGTAGAAGCGTGAGTAGGGATCGATCCCACGAGGAAGGTTATATCTTTGTGTTAACTTATGCAAACGAAAATAAAAAGGGGTTTTGAAATCAAAGTAATAATACTACGATGCAAAATTAAACTAATCTGCAAAATTATCTAGATGAATTAACTTATGCGAAAAAGTGCGATTCTCGGTTTTCGGTTAACTTTACAATTGGCGTTTACTATCTCGATCATCGATCTTCACAAATGGTTCAATTTCCAAATGAATATTCATCGTGGACGTTTAATCCAATAATCAAAGTCATATCTCACCTTAAGTTTAGTTAAGTAGCCCAAGCGTTCTAGTTTAACTCTTATCACACAATCAATCAAAATACAAGCGATTAAGATTTAAATCGATGATAGCATATGAACTAGTGAGATCGATGAAGCTAAACAACATAATCCAAGCGTCTATGTTTAATCTAGTCAATTGTTTACCCTAAGAATTTAACAAACTCACAAACGGAATTTAATCAATCTTAGTTGCTTCGTAAATTAGAGGGATCAAACGATTCCGTATTTGATATCTAATTTAGTTTTAAATTGTATGAACAATAGTTAGGTGATCAGTCCAACAATCATGCATAACAATCATGACAATCAAATCAGAAAAACAATTGATACTCAATGCAAATCAACAATCAAAACTTATCTCACAAGAATTGTAAACATCCAATGTATCGTTTTCCTCAACCGAGAATCACAAAAGTATTTAGCTACTCATAACTAGATTAACAACAATAAAAATTAATCTAAAAACATCAAACTAATAGGAGAAGAAAGAGTTACTAAAAGAGATCACGATTCCGGCTTGTCGATTCCGGTTCCGTTTTTCGTTGTTCTTGAAGAAAACTTGAAAGAAAATTAATCTAAAATCTCAAATTATTCTAAGAGTCTGAAAAACTATCAAAAACTACTGCTAATGAGGCTTAGTCTCGAGTTTTAGGGTATGGGAGTGATAAAAAATGGGATACAATCTTTTAAACATGGTAAAAGACTCAATTTCCTAATTTCCGGACTCTTCGGCGATCGATCTCCTTGAACGTGGCGATCGATCGCTGCATTATTTTTTTTCGGAAAAACCCTTGAGGCATCGATCGCTATAAAGTGGAGATCGATCGCCGAGCTCCAGTAGACTTTGGCGATCGATCGCCACTTCTTCGCGATCGATTGCTAACCCGTAAATTTTGTTGCAAAAGTTTCTGTCCATAGGCGATCGATTTCCTCTTCCGGGCGATCGATTGCCACCTCCAAAATTACATTTTTGCCCTTTTCTTGATCAACTTTGAGTCCTTGTCATGTCCATGTCTCTCCTTGGTCTTTACACATCGTTTTTAGCTCGTTTTCTTCGATTGTACCTACAATTACACAAATATACGATTAGGTAGCATACGTATCAAATTATCTATCAAAACCTACCAAATCATAGACAATTAAGCACTAAAGATGTGTCTATTTCTAGTCACATCAAACACATGGTGAGAGGTTTAGCACATATGCTGCTTGTCGCGCCCCGAGACCGGAGCACGTGTGATAAGTGTATTTTATACACTTATATTTCTTCTTATTTTGCATGGTTTAGTGCTAGTTTTTGATCAAAATTACGCTTTTGGTTTTGTTTTGTTTTGTTTTGCAGGAATCCAGGTAATTACATGTTTTGTGGACTAAAAGGGTGCAAATGGCGGAAAGAACGGATGAATTGAAGTCAAAAATCTACACTTTCAACCATTGCAACAGGCGTAACTACGCCTACTTTGAGGCGTAAAGACGCCTAACCCACGGCAAATCATTATTTGGAGAATTTCTTGAGGCGTAACTACGCCTGTTTTGAGGCGTAACTACACCTAAGCTACGGCTTTGAGATTTTGTTCAGGCGTAAAGACGCCGTTTTTCAGGCGTAATTACGCCAGTCACACGGGAAGCCAGTTTTTTTGACACATCGACAGGCGTAACTACGCCACTTCGGAGGCATCATTACGCCTGATGAATTTTGAAAATTTTGGACTGCTTCCTTATTTGATGCACGTGGATTTTAAAGGGAATTAAGGAAGGCACAAGGGCATTCATTCAGACTTAGACACACTTTTGGAGAGAAGGAGGCTAGGGTTGAAGAACGGAGAAAAATAACGACGACGGCTCGAAGCAAAAAGTAGAGATTTCATCACGAGACGACGGCGTTCATCGGAGATCGAAGAATATAGTCCAATTTGTTTTGTATCTCTAAACTTTTAGCACTTTTTATGGATTATTTAAACATGTCTATGTGTTTAAATATTTCTAGCATGAGCTAATTTTATTTTCTAGGAGACGATGTAGCTTGTTTGAAACTACACTTGTTATGAATTGATTGAAGTATTTGGATTTCCGTATGGTTTATTTATGTTTTCCTGTTCTTAATGCTTTTAATGCTGGCCATGGATTGAATGATGTTATGTTCGTGATCTATCACTCGGGAGAGGGGGTTGTGAATAGGAAAGAAGGAATTCGTATCGTGGTAGTTATATTGTTCGGAAGGCCTATAACTCCATAGAAGTCGTTAAAGGAATTACTGCGCTTTTACAATTGTTTGATAATTGATCTTAGATAGGGATATCAAGATTGATGTTAGATAATTACTTCTGCTTAACACTCGGGAGAGGGAGTAGAAACAAATAAGAATTCTCGGCTAGTAAACTAGGAAATCCATAACATGGAAATCAAGGAATGATAAGTGTAGTGGATGAACAAGTGAAATCGTGCTCCTAGATTCGTCTCAAATTGATTTCTTTTCAACTCAGTATTTGATCATCGTTAGTTAATTGATTTTTATTATTCGCATAACACTCAACTATTCGATTCTCTAAATAAAGCAAGGATTATTTTAATTCAGTACTTAGATTTAACTATTTAATCAATCTATGTGGGTTCGACATCTTTTTATACTAAAACTTGACTACCGTGCGCTTGCGGTAAGGGATTTTTCGCAACAACGTGACATCAGCGTTGATTCCAAAAACTAATTCAAAATCAACAAGCTTCGTGTACAGATCTATGATAAAAACCAGTCTATTTATTCCAATAAAAAATAGTAATCGTCTTTACAACTGTTAAACAACTGGAATAAGTTGTTCACAAAGCACCTTAGATCTAAACATAGTTTGCGGAAGCGTAACATAATAAAATCTTGAATCTCCTCGGTAGATCACCAGCCCAAAATTGGTCTTGTTCTTCGTCCTTAACTAGGGAGGGGTGGTAAGGGGTGACTATTTGGGGAAATACTCAGCAAGCAGGGGCCCAATTGAACATGATAAAACATACATATAAAACTTTCCAATTAACTCTTTATCAAACACATAGTAGATCGATACACATACTCATAATTGCTCACATTAGAGCCTCATCACATAAACACATAATCACATTATCTCCTTTTGGGATCAAGAGGTGGCTCCCGTGGCATATCACTTTGCTCTTAAGGATCAAGAGGTAACTCTCATGCATGTGGCACACCAACATCATGTAGCACTTTGTCCCGCCGAATTACACCCGTATCACTTTGCCTTGGAGAGCCTTCGACTTTCGATGTGCATTTCTCATAAACTTTCATAGTATGATCTTTAAAATACATTTTCGAGTTCAACTGAAGTTTTAACACATATATAGAGTTTCAAAAACGAAATGATATTCATAGCAAAAACCTACTTACAATGTTGAATAACCGAAGCGTGCTAAGATGAGGTCCGGGTTGAGAAAATAGTGTGAATCTCCTCCTCTCTTCCTTGAAGCTTTCGAATTCTTTTATGTGTTTGTTGGTGAATTTTCGAAAAAGAGCTTGTAGGTGGAATATAGTTTTCTCTCTTATGGTGGTAGAGTTAGATAATCATCCCTTAACCTTGGCAAAATAAATCCCATAAATTGAGTCAAGTCAAGCAAGTCATGAATGCATGATATTATGATAACTGGATGCCAATAGTGTGGCAATTAAGTGGGATTGGGTGAGGTTAGTGGGACAATCAGGAGTAAGGTACTAAATGTCATTAAATTGGATTGAATGTAATTGAATGATGGCAAGAATTTGGGTCATACAATTGAATGACTTTGAATGTCTAATGTCATTATTTTAGCAAGACAATGATGACTCTCATGATTGGGAAGGTCATCACATCTGTTGGAATCGAAGAGGGGGGGTGAATGAGATTCCTTGGCTACTTTAGCGTTTTAAAATGAGTTTGAAAAATAAAAGAGTTTTGCGCTTGCGGAAGCCTTGAGTCAATCGATACATAAAAAGAACAAAATAAATAAATGCGTAAAGGAATTAAAGCAATAAAAGACAAGAAATTTGTTATAGAAGTTCGGCGATGAATCGCCTACGTCTCCTCTTCCCGGTTAGATAACCTCCAACCGAGGTTCCACTAGAATAATTGGTCTTGGCCTTGAGGGCTCCAAGTTAGCCACACAACAACTCTTCCCGAGTTGACAAAGCTCTTCCCGAGTACACAAGCTCTTCCCGAGCACAATACTATTCCCGAGTACACAGAGCTCTTCCCGAGCTACCAACACTCTTCACGAGTCTTCTTGGCCTTAAGGGCTCCAAGGATAGCCACAACACATGCACCAACTTCACTTGTTGGCGACTTTACAATTTTCCAACTTGCTTTGGTGTTGGAGGACCTTTACAATAAATCAAACCAAAAACACCTTCACGGTGTACTCACACGAAGAAAAAAAGACTCTAACAAAAAGAGAATTACAAACTCCAATACAACAACAATGTATGGAGATTGCAATGCAATTTGAAATTATAATGATCAAGACTTTGTAGAAGTTTGTAGGCTTGTTCCTTAGCTTCAAAATGCTCCAAAGCATCAATATTTATAGTGTAGGAGGCCCCCTAGGCTCCTACTAGCCGTTGCTACACAAAATGCTGAAATCACTCCTCGATCGCCTCGGACATCGCCTCGGGCGATCACCATCGCCACGCCCCAACGGTCACCAAATCACGCACATCGCCTCAGGCGATGAGTCGATCGCCTCAGGCGATCCAGAGCAAAAATCAAGGTCGTAGCCTCAGCATGTCCAAAAACTTCATCGCCTCAAACGAACTATCCATCGCCTCAGGCGTTCGTGCCATCGCTTCAGACGTTCAATGCCATCGCCTCGGGCGATCTCTGATAAGTGTGATTTTTACACTTAATTTGATATATGATTAGGGGTGTTTTTGTAGTGATTCCTAAAAAATATTACACGTTTTGGTATATATTTGTATATGTCAGGAATCTAGGTCCAAATGCATAAAACTGGATGAAATGGGCTTAAAATGCTGAAAAAGGACCAAACTGAGCAAATCTGGAAAAGGATGGACCAAATCGCAAGATTGGAGAATTGAGGTCCGCGATCGATCGGCAATGACGAATATCGATCGCCAGATTTCCGTGATCGATCGGCAAATGACGAAGATCGATTGCGGATTTGTTTAATTTGGGTATCACGTCCAGTAGAGATTGAAGATCGATCGTGAGGAGACGAAGATCGATCGCCGCGAGGAGTTTTTGGAAAAATAAAGACTTTCCATGTTTGGTTCAAGGGGGACTCCTTCCCAATTATTGTTGCCCTATATATCAGACCTAGGGACGAATTTGGAGGGACTTTTTCCAACTTTTACAATAACCTAGCAGCCTCTCCTCCATAAAAAGCACCACCACAAATCATTGAAGAGCAAGAGCAACGCAAGGAACGAAAGAACGGAGCGACGCACGGAGCGACATCCTCGTTATCTTAGTATTTCTGAACTTAATTAATTGTTATATCAGATTTTGATGTTAAATTTGTTTAAAGACATGTTTTTACATTATAATTTGATTATGGTTGTTGGCTAGAATATTTGTCAAGACATAGGGGATCCCATGTTTGAACCCTTGAGTTAATTAACGGTTTTGATTTAATTTCTATGATCTTTGCGCATAATTTATGTTTTTAATGCTTGTAAAAGATTAGCTACCTTTTGCATGATATTGGTAATCGTAATTGAATTGACCATAGGAGATTACGATACGACGTAGTAAATTAGGCCGTGGGTTTTAGGTTGAGACGGACCAAGTAAAATCTAGCACACGTGTGATAGCAATAGATTTACCAAAATCGAAGGCTAGTAGTTTTCACAAAGCATTTTTCGGTATTAATCATTCAATAAAGACACGGGAGTGATTTATTGTAGATTAGTGCTAGACTTGTTATAACCGGACCAAGGTATAACGAATGAAATAGGAAAACTAATCACCCTAGAACATAGAACATTGAATCTTAATTAATAGACAACTTTTGGGGGATTACATGGGTGAACCGACGTCTTGATAATTCGTTTATAAATTCTCTTCAATTATTCATCACTGCTGGTTAGGTTAATTTTTGTGCTTAAGTCAATTTAGTTTGATAATCATTTCATAATCGTAGGTTAAATATAGAAATTCTAATCGATCGTGGTAATTGCTACTAGTCCCTGTGGGTACGACATTCCTTACTCTTAAACCATTATATTAAAACTTGACACCGTGCACTTGCGGTAGAGAATCGCTACATCGAAATAACTGTTTAAAATAAAAGCGATCAAGTTTTTGGCGCCGTTGCCGGGGACTAGTCTAAGTAATATCATAGGAGATTAGTTGACTGTAATTTAGCCATAATTTTTATTTTTACTTTTATTACGGTTTATACGAATTCACCACTGTTGTTCCTTCGTTGTGTTGAATTTTTGCAGGAGTTGTCTTTGTAGTGCATGCTACGAAGTGACAGACCTATATTAGAGCCAGCGAACTTGTAGAAGACTTCGGAAAGAAACTAGAGAGATGGCTGAGAATAATCGAGGGAATGGTGAACAACACAATGATGAAGTGCCAATTACAAGGTCCATGATGGACTATGCACAACCATCTTTTCAAGGCACCATGTCTAGCATCACTAGACCAAGGATTCAGGCTAATAACTTCGAGATCAAGCCTGCCATAATTCAGATGATTCAACATTTTGTGCAATTCGGAGGATCGCATATGATGACCCTAATGCTCATATCTCCAACTTTTTGGAGATATGAGACACATTCAAGCACAATGGCGTCACTGACGGCGCCATCATGTTACGACTTTTTCCCTTTTCTTTAAACGATAAAGTTAAGAGCTGGTTGAATTCATTGCCTGCAGGGTCAATCACTACTTGGGAGGGGATGGCTCAAGCCTTCCTATCAAAATACTTTCCCCCTTCCAAGACAGCTAAGATGCACAATGATATGACCACATTCGTGCAACATGATCCGGAGACTCTATATGAAGCTTGTGAGCGCTTCAAGGATCTACTTCGAAGATGCCCACATCATGGCCTTCCGATTTGGCTTCAGGTACAAACATTTTACAATGGTCTATATTCTGCTAATAGGTCCATGATTGATGCAGCAGCAGGAGGTACCATTATGAGAAAGTCACCTGAGGAAGCTTTCATACTCTTGGAGGAGATGGCATCCAACAGTTACCAGTGGCAGTCCGAAAGGAATGTGCCCAAAAGACCGATTGGGGTGCACCAAGTTGATGAGGTAACAGCAATAAAAGCTCAATTGGAGGCGTTGAATAAAAAAATGGATGGCTTGAGCATGACAGCGATGCAAGCTCAAGTGGTCATATGTGATTTGTGTGGGGGCAACCATCAGAGCACGGAATGCCAGGCAGGTAATCCTTTTGTCATTCTACTGAAAATGCTAACTTTGTAGGAAACAGGCCTCAACAGGGTAATTCTTACTCCAACAACTCTAACCAACCGTGGAGGAATCATCCAAACTTCTCTTGGTCCGACCAAAAGAATGTTTTGAACCCTCAACCACAACCGGGTTACCAACCAAAGCCAAGCATGGAGGAATTACTTGTCAAGTTTATATCATCTACTGAGACCAGGATGAATAACCAAGATGCATCCATCAAGAATTTGGAAACTCAAGTCGGACAATTGGCAACCATCTTGGCCGGAAGAGCACAAGGAACTCTGCCGACTGACACCGAGAAGGATCCAAGGGAGCAAGCCAATGCTGTGACCTTGAGGAGTGGAAAGGAACTTGGTGCCGAGAAGGAAATGGAAAAGATTTCAATGAAACAAGAGGAGAATGAGCAACCGTGCAAAAAGGGTAAGTCCATTGGAGCCACTATACCAATCTCACCACAAGAAAAGGTACACATTCCTCTCCCATTCCCTGCAGCAATTAATAGGGCGAAGGTTGATTCAAACTTTGCCAAATTTTTAGACATGCTTAAGAATTTGCATATCGATATACCTTTTATTGATGCTTATGAGAAATGCCTAATTATGCCAAATTCTTAAAGAAAATGTTGTCTAAGAAGCGGAAATTGGGAGAGCACGAGACTGTCTTTTTGACTGAGGAATGTAGTGCTATGGTGCAAAAGAAATCGGCCACAAAGTTAAAAGATCCAGGGAGTTTCTCTATTCCTTGCACTGTTGGGCCTATTTCTTCTATTAAATCATTATGTGATTTGGGTGCTAGTGTGAATTTGATGCCTTTGTCTGTTTTTCAGAGACTTGGATTAGGAGAGCCGAAGCCCACGAGAGTAGTGTTGCAAATGGCAGACAAGTCTATCACCTACCCACTAGGAATCATTGAAGATGTACCAGTAAAGATAGATCAATTCACCTTCCCGGTGGATTTCCTAGTGCTGGATATGGAGGAGGATGTGAGAATGCCATTGATCCTGGGACGCCCATTCTTGGCTACTGGAAGAGCCATCATTGATGTTGAAGAAGGGAAGTTGATCCTCCGTGTAGGAGAGGATCGAGTTACATTCAATATGTTCAAATCTTCAACACACGCACACAACGAGCATGATTATCTGAAAGTTAACATGATTGACAATTTGCTTGTTGATGTGATGCAAGGTACTAATGAGGTAGAAGTGGAGTCCGAGCTAGAGCCTAAGGAAGGCAAGAGCCATGACATGGTGCAGCCGAGGAATGCAAAGAAGAAAAATGATAAAAGGACGTTCATGAAAGGAGAGACAGTCCAACTACACAAAGCGCCACCACATCGCATTTTCCAAAGCAAGCGAAAGGCTTCATGGATTGGACCATTCACGGTGACTACCGTCTATGCTCATGGAGCAATTAAGGTGAGTGATCCTATTCTAGGCACTTACGTGGTAAATGATCAGTGGTTAAGGCACTGCAACGTGGATGACACTAATCCACATACTCCGAAATGTTAAAGCGATATTGGTAATAAGTCCAGCTTGGGACTATAAATCAAGAACTCTTTCTTAACCCTTTGCTTTGTTTTAGTTTATTTTGGTTTGTTTTGTTTTTGATTTTGGTGAGACTCCATGCGTGCTGTGACGTGTTCCAACACTATGCCCCATGAGCTGATGAGGAATTGGACAACGATCACTGACGATCGTTGTCAACGGTAAATGTTTTGTCCTATTTTTCGTGCCTAGTACATTGAGGACAATGCATGAATTAAGTTTGGGGGAGTGCATTACTGTGTCATGCTTCTTATTTGGAAATTGATCGTTTATTGAGCACCAACAAAATTTTTCTTGAAAATGAGTTCAATTAGTAAGATAAGAATGAATCATAGTAGTGGTCTCTATTCCATGATGATATTAATCCCCTATGCATGTCAACTTGAGTTTTGATGATTGTAAGACTTGTTTGTGAATATCTTGTTTTGAGTAGCATGTCAAAGATGATGAATATTTTGAGCACATTTTAGTCATAATCTTGTGAATTGCACTTGTACTAGTGAAATTTTTGTGAACTTAATGAATTGTTTTTGAGCATCTTAGAGTACCTTAGAAACTATTTGATGACGACACTTCAATGCGAAATTTTATAGTCATGATAGGAGATGATCTAGGCGATCTTTGGACCGTTTGAGCCTTTCAAGCTTACCATGTTTACATTAATCCCTAGTATCCAATTTTGAGCATAATTGAAAAAGAATGGAGTGTGTTAACATACTATTAGCCCCCATTCAACATTTTTTTTGGCAATTCATTATACCTACCTTTATGAGCCTAAATTGAAAGAATTCATCCTTACCTAAAGGGAGTATAATGATTCTCATTATATGCACATGAATTGCTACATTTGGATGAGCTTATTATTGAAAAAAATTGATGATGAGAAAAGAAAAAGATAAATAAAGCCTTGAAAAAAAAAATATATTTAATTAAGACCCAAAGTGGCCAAGGCTACAAGAAAAAGAATAGAAGCTCAAGTTGTGCTAAAAAATTGAAATTTACATGATTATACTCTCTTCTTTGTGCTATCCTATCCTTTCTTTGAAGCCAAACACCTAGGACTAACGCTACAAGCTTAAAAAGACCTAGTGATCCAAGTCTAGGGAGTGACTACATTAGTGGAGAAGTGTTTGAAAATAGGATTCTGGGGTGCTCAATGATAATCTGACTTTTCATTGACTAGCATGATTTGATCTATGAAATTGCATGAAACTTGAAAGTGACAATAGCACACACCTACGTTCTGATTTGGCGACGTGTTGCTTGATCTAGGAACACAACTTGTTAAACTTTCTGATTTATTCTGGTTCGTCTGTAAGTGAGATGTCTGAGCTACATGATTGACTACAAATTGGTTTAGTTGAATCTTCAAAAATTGAACTCTACTTTTTGATTTATTTCTTGCTCGAGAAGATCAAACTTAAGTTTGGGGGAGTTGATAAGTGTGATTTTTACACTTAATTTGATATATGATTAGGGGTGTTTTTGTAGTGATTCCTAGAAAATATTACACGTTTTGGTATATATTTGTATATGTCAGGAATCTAGGTCCAAATGCATAAAACTGGATGAAATGGGCTTAAAAATGCTGAAAAAGGACCAAACTGAGCAAATCTGGAAAAGGATGGACCAAATCGCAAGATTGGAGAATTGAGGTCCGCGATCGATCGGCAATGACGAATATCGATCGCCAGATTTCCGCGATCGATCGGCAAATGATGAAGATCGATCGCGGATTTGTTTAATTTGGGTATCACGTCCAGTAGAGATTGAAGATCGATCGTGAGGAGACGAAGATCGATCGCCGCGAGGAGTTTTTGGAAAAATAAAGACTTTCCATGTTTGGTTCAAGGGGGACTCCTTCCCAATTATTGTTGCCCTATATATCAGACCTAGGGACGAATTTGGAGGGACTTTTGCCAACTTTTACAATAACCTAGCAGCCTCTCCTCCATAAAAAGCACCACCACAAATCATTGAAGAGCAAGAGCAACGCAAGGAACGAAAGAACGGAGCGACGCACGGAGCGACATCCTCGTTATCTTAGTATTTCTGAACTTAATTAATTGTTATATCAGATTTTGATGTTAAATTTGTTTAAAGACATGTTTTTACATTATAATTTGATTATGGTTGTTGGCTAGAATATTTGTCAAGACATAGGGGATCCCATGTTTGAACCCTTGAGTTAATTAACGGTTTTGATTTAATTTCTATGATCTTTGCGCATAATTTATGTTTTTAATGCTTGTAAAAGATTAGCTACCTTTTGCATGATATTGGTAATCGTAATTGAATTGACCATAGGAGATTACGATACGACGTAGTAAATTAGGCCGTGGGTTTTAGGTTGAGACGGACCAAGTAAAATCTAGCACACGTGTGATAGCAATAGATTTACCAAAATCGAAGGCTAGTAGTTTTCACAAAGCATTTTTCGGTATTAATCATTCAATAAAGACACGGGAGTGATTTATTGTAGATTAGTGCTAGACTTGTTATAACCGGACCAAGGTATAACGAATGAAATAGGAAAACTAATCACCCTAGAACATAGAACATTGAATCTTAATTAATAGACAACTTTTGGGGGATTACATGGGTGAACCGACGTCTTGATAATTCGTTTATAAATTCTCTTCAATTATTCATCACTGCTGGTTAGGTTAATTTTTGTGCTTAAGTCAATTTAGTTTGATAATCATTTCATAATCGTAGGTTAAAAATAGAAATTCTAATCGATCGTGGTAATTGCTACTAGTCCCTGTGGGTACGACATTCCTTACTCTTAAACCATTATATTAAAACTTGACACCGTGTACTTGCGGTAGAGAATCGCTACATCGAAATAACTGTTTAAAATAAAAGCGATCAAGTTTTTGGCGCCGTTGCCGGGGACTAGTCTAAGTAATATCATAGGAGATTAGTTGACTGTAATTAGCCATAATTTTTATTTTTACTTTTATTACGGTTTATACGAATTCACCACTGTTGTTCCTTCGTTGTGTTGAATTTTTGCAGGAGTTGTCTTTGTAGTGCATGCTACGAAGTGACAGACCTATATTAGAGCCACTTGACTTAGAGATTGAGCGAACTTGTAGAAGACTTCGGAAAGAAACTAGAGAGATGGCTGAGAATAATCGAGGGAATGGTGAACAACACAATGATGAAGTGTCAATTACAAGGTCCATGATGGACTATGCACAACCATCTTTTCAAGGCACCATGTCTAGCATCACTAGACCAAGGATTCAGGCTAATAACTTCGAGATCAAGCCTGCCATAATTCAGATGATTCAACATTTTGTGCAATTCGGAGGATCGCATACTGATGACCCTAATGCTCATATCTCCAACTTTTTGGAGATATGAGACACATTCAAGCACAATGGCGTCACTGACGGCGCCATCATGTTACGACTTTTTCCCTTTTCTTTAAACGATAAAGCTAAGAGCTGGTTGAATTCATTGCCTGCAGGGTCAATCACTACTTGGGAGGGGATGGCTCAAGCCTTCCTATCAAAATACTTTCCCCCTTCCAAGACAGCTAAGATGCACAATGATATGACCACATTCGTGCAACATGATCCGGAGACTCTATATGAAGCTTGGGAGCGCTTCAAGGATCTACTTCGAAGATGCCCACATCATGGCCTTCCGATTTGGCTTCAGGTACAAACATTTTACAATGGTCTATATTCTGCTAATAGGTCCATGATTGATGCAGCAGCAGGAGGTACCATTATGAGAAAGTCACCTGAGGAAGCTTTCATACTCTTGGAGGAGATGGCATCCAATAGTTACCAGTGGCAGTCCGAAAGGAATGTGCCCAAAAGACCGATTGGGGTGCACCAAGTTGATGAGGTAACAGCAATAAAAGCTCAATTGGAGGCGTTGAATAAAAAAATGGATGGCTTGAGCATGACAGCGATGCAAGCTCAAGTGGTCATATGTGATTTGTGTGGGGGCAACCATCAGAGCACGGAATGCCAGGCAGGTAATCCTTTTGTGCATTCTACTGAAAATGCTAACTTTGTAGGAAACAGGCCTCAACAGGGTAATTCTTACTCCAACAACTATAACCAACCGTGGAGGAATCATCCAAACTTCTCTTGGTCCGACCAAAAGAATGTTTTGAACCCTCAACCACAACCGGGTTACCAACCAAAGCCAAGCATGGAGGAATTACTTGTCAAGTTTATATCATCTACTGAGACCAGGATGAATAACCAAGATGCATCCATCAAGAATTTGGAAACTCAAGTCGGACAATTGGCAACCATCTTGGCCGGAAGAGCACAAGGAACTCTGCCGACTGACACCGAGAAGGATCCAATGGAGCAAGCCAATGCTGTGACCTTGAGGAGTGGAAAGGAACTTGGTGCCGAGAAGGAAATGGAAAAGATTTCAATGAAGCAAGAGGAGAATGAGCAACCGTGCAAAAAGGGTAAGTCCATTGGAGCCACTATACCAATCTCACCACAAGAAAAGGTACACATTCCTCTCCCATTCCCTGCAGCAATTAATAGGGCGAAGGTTGATTCAAACTTTGCCAAATTTTTAGACATGCTTAAGAATTTGCATATCGATATACCTTTTATTGATGCTTATGAGAAATGCCTAATTATGCCAAATTCTTAAAGAAAATGTTGTCTAAGAAGCGGAAATTGGGAGAGCACGAGACTGTCTTTTTGACTGAGGAATGTAGTGCTATGGTGCAAAAGAAATCGGCCACAAAGTTAAAAGATCCAGGGAGTTTCTCTATTCCTTGCACTGTTGGGCCTATTTCTTCTATTAAATCATTATGTGATTTGGGTGCTAGTGTGAATTTGATGCCTTTGTCTGTTTTTCAGAGACTTGGATTAGGAGAGCCGAAGCCCACGAGAGTAGTGTTGCAAATGGCAGACAAGTCTATCACCTACCCACTAGGAATCATTGAAGATGTACCAGTAAAGATAGATCAATTCACCTTCCCGGTGGATTTCCTAGTGCTGGATATGGAGGAGGATGTGAGAATGCCATTGATCCTGGGACGCCCATTCTTGGCTACTGGAAGAGCCATCATTGATGTTGAAGAAGGGAAGTTGATCCTCCGTGTAGGAGAGGATCGAGTTACATTCAATATGTTCAAATCTTCAACACACGCACACAACGAGCATGATTATCTGAAAGTTAACATGATTGACAATTTGCTTGTTGATGTGATGCAAGGTACTAATGAGGTAGAAGTGGAGTCCGAGCTAGAGCCTAAGGAAGGCAAGAGCCATGACATGGTGCAGCCGAGGAATGCAAAGAAGAAAAATGATAAAAGGACGTTCATGAAAGGAGAGACAGTCCAACTACACAAAGCGCCACCACATCGCATTTTCCAAAGCAAGCGAAAGGCTTCATGGATTGGACCATTCACGGTGACTACCGTCTATGCTCATGGAGCAATTAAGGTGAGTGATCCTATTCTAGGCACTTACGTGGTAAATGATCAGTGGTTAAGGCACTGCAACGTGGATGACACTAATCCACATACTCCGAAATGTTAAAGCGATATTGGTAATAAGTCCAGCTTGGGACTATAAATCAAGAACTCTTTCTTAACCCTTTGCTTTGTTTTAGTTTATTTTGGTTTGTTTTGTTTTTGATTTTGGTGAGACTCCATGCGTGCTGTGACGTGTTCCAACACTATGCCCCATGAGCTGATGAGGAATTGGACAACGATCACTGACGATCGTTGTCAACGGTAAATGTTTTGTCCTATTTTTCGTGCCTAGTACATTGAGGACAATGCATGAATTAAGTTTGGGGGAGTGCATTACTGTGTCATGCTTCTTATTTGGAAATTGATCGTTTATTGAGCACCAACAAAATTTTTCTTGAAAATGAGTTCAATTAGTAAGATAAGAATGAATCATAGTAGTGGTCTCTATTCCATGATGATATTAATCCCCTATGCATGTCAACTTGAGTTTTGATGATTGTAAGACTTGTTTGTGAATATCTTGTTTTGAGTAGCATGTCAAAGATGATGAATATTTTGAGCACATTTTAGTCATAATCTTGTGAATTGCACTTGTACTAGTGAAATTTTTGTGAACTTAATGAATTGTTTTTGAGCATCTTAGAGTACCTTAGAAACTATTTGATGACTACACTTCAATGCGAAATTTTATAGTCATGATAGGAGATGATCTAGGCGATCTTTGGACCGTTTGAGCCTTTCAAGCTTACCATGTTTACATTAATCCCTAGTATCCAATTTTGAGCATAATTGAAAAAGAATGGAGTGTGTTAACATACTATTAGCCCCCATTCAACATTTTTTTTGGCAATTCATTATACCTACCTTTATGAGCCTAAATTGAAAGAATTCATCCTTACCTAAAGGGAGTATAATGATTCTCATTATATGCACATGAATTGCTACATTTGGATGAGCTTATTATTGAAAAAAATTGATGATGAGAAAAGAAAAAGATAAATAAAGCCTTGAAAAAAAAAATATATTTAATTAAGACCCAAAGTGGCCAAGGCTACAAGAAAAAGAATAGAAGCTCAAGTTGTGCTAAAAAATTGAAATTTACATGATTATACTCTCTTCTTTGTGCTATCCTATCCTTTCTTTGAAGCCAAACACCTAGGACTAACGCTACAAGCTTAAAAAGACCTAGTGATCCAAGTCTAGGGAGTGACTACATTAGTGGAGAAGTGTTTGAAAATAGGATTCTGGGGTGCTCAATGATAATCTGACTTTTCATTGACTAGCATGATTTGATCTATGAAATTGCATGAAACTTGAAAGTGACAATAGCACACACCTACGTTCTGATTTGGCGACGTGTTGCTTGATCTAGGAACACAACTTGTTAAACTTTCTGATTTATTCTGGTTCGTCTGTAAGTGAGATGTCTGAGCTACATGATTGACTACAAATTGGTTTAGTTGAATCTTCAAAAATTGAACTCTACTTTTTGATTTATTTCTTGCTCGAGAAGATCAAACTTAAGTTTGGGGGAGTTGATAAGTGTGATTTTTACACTTAATTTGATATATGATTATGGGTGTTTTTGTAGTGATTCCTAGAAAATATTACACGTTTTGGTATATATTTGTATATGTCAGGAATCTAGGTCCAAATGCATAAAACTGGATGAAATGGGCTTAAAAATGCTGAAAAAGGACCAAACTGAGCAAATCTGGAAAAGGATGGACCAAATCGCAAGATTGGAGAATTGAGGTCCGCGATCGATCGGCAATGACGAATATCGATCGCCAGATTTCCGCGATCGATCGGCAAATGATGAAGATCGATCGCGGATTTGTTTAATTTGGGTATCACGTCCAGTAGAGATTGAAGATCGATCGTGAGGAGACGAAGATCGATCGCCGCGAGGAGTTTTTGGAAAAATAAAGACTTTCCATGTTTGGTTCAAGGGGGACTCCTTCCCAATTATTGTTGCCCTATATATCAGACCTAGGGACGAATTTGGAGGGACTTTTGCCAACTTTTACAATAACCTAGCAGCCTCTCCTCCATAAAAAGCACCACCACAAATCATTGAAGAGCAAGAGCAACGCAAGGAACGAAAGAACGGAGCGACGCACGGAGCGACATCCTCGTTATCTTAGTATTTCTGAACTTAATTAATTGTTATATCAGATTTTGATGTTAAATTTGTTTAAAGACATGTTTTTACATTATAATTTGATTATGGTTGTTGGCTAGAATATTTGTCAAGACATAGGGGATCCCATGTTTGAACCCTTGAGTTAATTAACGGTTTTGATTTAATTTCTATGATCTTTGCGCATAATTTATGTTTTTAATGCTTGTAAAAGATTAGCTACCTTTGCATGATATTGGTAATCGTAATTGAATTGACCATAGGAGATTACGATACGACGTAGTAAATTAGGCCGTGGGTTTTAGGTTGAGACGGACCAAGTAAAATCTAGCACACGTGTGATAGCAATAGATTTACCAAAATCGAAGGCTAGTAGTTTTCACAAAGCATTTTTCGGTATTAATCATTCAATAAAGACATGGGAGTGATTTATTGTAGATTAGTGCTAGACTTGTTATAACCGGACCAACGTATAACGAATGAAATAGGAAAACTAATCACCCTAGAACATAGAACATTGAATCTTAATTAATAGACAACTTTTGGGGGATTACATGGGTGAACCGACGTCTTGATAATTCGTTTATAAATTCTCTTCAATTATTCATCACTGCTGGTTAGGTTAATTTTTGTGCTTAAGTCAATTTAGTTTGATAATCATTTCATAATCGTAGGTTAAATATAGAAATTCTAATCGATCGTGGTAATTGCTACTAGTCCCTGTGGGTACGACATTCCTTACTCTTAAACCATTATATTAAAACTTGACACCGTGCACTTGCGGTAGAGAATCGCTACATCGAAATAACTGTTTAAAATAAAAGCGATCAATCTCCCCATGCGCGCATGCCCGCGCATGCCTCGGCGTCGCTTCAGTCGAAGTGCCTGGCGATGTCTCACATGGCTGCCATCACCTGGGGCGATGGTCACCATCGTCTGGGGCGATCCAGCCCACAACATGCACAATCGATTTTCTTCATTCCAATCCACTTTTCATCACTTAATCTGCACACTAAGTAGATATATTAGTATAACAAACACAAGTTTTGTTGATCATCAAAACTCAAAGATAAACCGGGGATAAATTAACGCATTAAACACAACCATGCGTTTAAGGCTCAACAATCTCCCCCTTTTTGATGATCACAAAACTTGATAAACTTGAATAAGTAATATGCATGAAATGTGAGTACAAATGACTCCCCCTTAACAATTGCATACACTACAAGTTAAACAAGTAAAGCATTTAAACAAATAACTCTCCCTCTCAAACCATGCATACACAATCTCTCCCCCTTAAACTATGCATGTATTAAGGTTCAAGTTTATCACAAAATTCTCCCCCTTTTTGTGATAATCAAAAAGCATAAAATTTAAATAAATATAGCTCAAATATGTTGACACATAGCCAGATTTTATCAACTTACACATATGTTCCTCATCAAGCATAAGATTAAATCATATAGAGGAATACAAACATGCGTTTAAGGCACTCAACCATGAATTCTAAACATTGCAAAGTGTGCATATGTTCTACCAAGAGTTCATGCACCTATGCCCAAGAAAAATTATAATACTCAAATCATTTAACAAGATTATTAAGGTCATGATAGCATTATATCAAAGATTAAGCATCTAAACACTTATAGCATGCTAAATCACATAATTGCACAATTTCACATAACATATTCAAATTTGAATCAAAGACATATCAAGATACTTACTATAAAAAGATGAGCATACATCATGCATCAAGGTAATTTATATGTGCATATGCTAAGGGGTATTCCATTTTACTACCAATGAATATTGAGCTTCATATTTATTGGTCACAATTAATTTGTGCCAATCAAATTTTGAATTGCTCTTTTAATATGTATAAAGTAAATTTTACCTCCGATGACAAGAGTTCGTTCTTGTCATTGGTCCAATGCCTCGCGCCTCTTCTATAGTGGTGAATAGAATAAATTCTTCCTTTGAGTTGCTTGGCCCTTCATCCTCCATCTCATTGTTATCCCTACAAAACAAATTTACAATAGGAGGATTTTTGGTACCCATTTGATTTTTGGGTCCTTGAGGGTTAACTTTCAATGGCACTTTTGGAATCCATTTCCACCTCTTATTAGGTTGGTATGGGATTCTAACAAACCTACACTTATTCTTAGTGTGGCCAATTTTACAACAATAGTTACAAGTAGGAGGATCATGCTTTGCTTTGGCCAACAAGCTAGAAAAAGTTTTTGATTTGCTTGAGTAGCCTAACCCGGCTTTGTCAAAGCTACAACGTTGTAAACCGAGCAATTCACTCATCTTTTGACAACTTTCACTATATTTGCAAAAAGATGTCTTTAAAGAATTTAATTCATTTTTCAATGAATTATTTTCTTCATCTTTCTTAGCAATCTCAAGTTTGAGTAATTTGTTACTCATCTTGATTTTACCAAGAGCATCAATAAGTTCATGATAGGAATCTAATAATTCATTAAATGAAGGTACCTCGTCGTCGCTTTCATCTCCTTCATATCCAAGCGCCATTAAACAAAGATTTGTGGCTTCTTCTTCATCGGAGTCGCTATCACTCCATGTGGCTATAAATGCCTTCTTCTTCCCTTTGTCCTCATTCTTCTTCCTAGGACATTTGTTAGCATAATGGCCTTTTTCTTGACAATTATAACAAGTTACCTCATTTTTGGATTCTTGTTTGGTAGCACTTGAGGTCTTTGACTTGCTATGTTTGTTGAAGAGCTTCTTGAACTTCTTTGTGAACAAGATCATCTCTTCTTCATCATCCTCTTCTTCATCATCGGAATGGTCTTTCCTTCCAACCAAGGCAATCCCATTTCATTTGGATCTATCCTCCTCCTTTATTTCTCTTCTTGTTGACACTTCAAGCTCATGGGTCACCAATGTGCCATGGAGCTCATCAAGATCATAGGAGGCATTTTCACCTTTGTTTGACTCGATGATAGCCGTCCTCTTTGCGTCCCATTCCTTAGGCAATGCTCTTAGGGCTCTCCTCCATATTTGCTTTGGAGGATACTCCTCTCCAAGTTGGGCAAGCTCATTGACAATTAGGGTGAGCCTCCTAAACATAGAATCCACCTCTTCTCCGGACTCCATCTCAAATGTCTCATATTTGAGTTGTAGGAGGTCTATCTTTGTCTCCTTCACTTGGTTGGTTCTTTCATGACAAATTTGCAATTTGTCCCATATCTCCTTAGCGGTTGAGCACATCGAGATCCGGTTGTACTCCTTCATATCTAAAGCACAATACAAAATATTAATAGCTTTAGCATTTTGTGAGATTAAAATCATGTCCGCTCTAGTGAAATCATCCATATCTTTGGGAACACTTATTCCCCCAACTTCCTTTAAAGGAGTATGTGGAACTTGCACAATGATTTTCCATAGATCATAATCTACGGATTGGATGTATAGAGAAATTATATTCTTCCAATAACCGTAGTTATCACCCGTGAAAAGCGGAGGTCTATTTGTCGATTGACCTTGAGCAAACTCATTTGCTAGATTAGCCATATAAAAGATTTGATTTAAAAACAAAAAACAAATGGCTCTGATACCACTTGTTGGAATCGAAGAGGGGGGGTAAATGAGATTACTTGGCTACTTTAGCGTTTAAAAATGAATTTGAAAAATAAAAGAGTTTTGCGCTTGCGGAAGCCTTGAGTCAATCGATAAATAAAAAGAACAAAATAAATAAATGCGTAAAGGAATTAAAGCAATAAAAGACAAGAAATTTGTTATAGAAGTTCGGCGATGAATCGCCTACGTCTCCTCTTCCCGGTTAGATAACCTCAACCGAGGTTCCACTAGAACAATTGGTCTTGGCCTTGAGGGCTCAAAGTTAGCCACACAACAACTCTTCCCGAGTTGACAAAGCTCTTCCCGAGCACACTACTCTTCCCGAGTACACAAGCTCTTCCCGAGCACAATACTCTTCCCGAGTACACAAAGCTCTTCCCGACCTACCAACACTCTTCACGAGTCTTCTTGGCCTTAAGGGCTCCAAGGATAGCCACAACACATGCACCAACTTCACTTGTTGGCGACTTTACAATTTTCCAACTTTCTTTGGTGTTGGAGGACATTTACAATAAATCAAACCAAAAACACCTTCATGGTGTACTCACACGAAGAAAACAAGACTCTAACAAAAAGAGAATTACAAACTCCAATACAACAACAATGTATGGAGATTGCAATGCAATTTGAAATTATAATGATCAAGACTTTGTAGAAGTTTGTAGGCTTGTTCCTTAGCTTCAAAATGCTCCAAAGCATCAATATTTATAGTGTAGGAGGCCCCCTAGGCTCCTACTAGCCGTTGCTACACAAAAGGCTGAAATCACTCCTCGATCGCCTCGGACATCGCCTCGGGCGATCACCATCGCCACGCCCCAACGGTCACCAAATCACGCACATCGCCTCAGGCGATGAGTCGATCACCTCAGGCGATCCAGAGCAAAAATCAAGGCCGTAGCCTCAGCATGTCCAAAAACTTCATCGCCTCAAACGAACTATCCATCGCCTCAGGCGTTCGTGCCATCGCCTCAGGCGTTCAATGCCATCGCCTCGAGCGATCTCCCCCTGCGCGCATGCCCGCGCATGCCTCGGCGTCGCTTCAGTCGAAGTGCCTGGCGATGTCGCACCTGGCTGCCATCGCCTGGGGCGATGGTCACCATCGCCTGGGGCGATCCAGTCCACAACATGCACAATCGATTTTCTTCATTCCAATCCACTTTTCATCACTTAATCTGCACACTAAGTAGATATATTAGTATAACAAACACAAGTTTTGTTGATCATCAAAACTCAAAGATAAATCGGGGATAAATTAACGCATTAAACACAACCATGCGTTTAAGGCTCAACAACATCCCTCCATCCTTATTGAAAGTTTCATCCTCGAAACTTAAGTCAACTCGATCTTGAAAGAGATATAGATATTTCTCTCGCGTCTTTCCTTCAGTTCCCAAGTGGCCTCTTTCTCCATATTGTTTGACATTTGGACTTGACGTATGGAATGGTCTTTCATCTCAATACTTGATCGTTTGAGTCCACGTTCCAGATCGGAATTTCTTCATACTTCATAGGTTCATTCATGTTTCCTTCGATAACAAAAGGTTCTGCTTTGAGCACATGGCAATGTATCTCCTCAGTTGTGGTACATGGAAAATATTATGATTTTGGGATAGACTTCGAACGAGCTCTATTTTGATTCTGTTAGGACTGTCAAGTAAAACGCTTAGGGCAAAAAAATTTTGCTCCAAATTTCGTATTGAAGTCTGAGGGATATCCTCGAGGTATGAGTTCTCCTTTCAGTCTGACCGTCGAATTGTGGGTAATATATGGTGCTTAGAGTCACATGAGTACTTATCGGTTATCGGAAGCTCTCTCAAAGTCGTGATACAAATCTTGGGTGTCTATTAGAAGTTGTCGAGGCTGTATTCCACATTCGTTGGTTTATGGTTTTGACCGAGCTCTTACCTAATCGAACCAACAATCATGTCTACAAGTATTGCTTCTAATGTGCCTTCGCCACACATTCTCATGAAGTTATCTTAACTTTAAGAAAATGAATGAACGTGTTTTCTTTGTCAAACTGGTCAATGATAGGAGTAAAGTCTCTTATAAAAATGTTATTCAATACAATCCAAAAATTTCTCAAGGGGGTGTAAAGTGGTAAAAATTAATTATCAACTTTTGTGAACTTAACAGATTGAAAGGGACTGAATACTACAAGAATTTGCAAGGATGATATATATTATTCTTTGATAACATCACATGAAAGAGACTGAATGACAATTCCAAGAAAATGGAAAAGAAGAAATAAAAGTCTGTAGGCTTATTCATCAACTCAAAATAAGTTTTGCAAGATGATAGTCGAAAAATCATTTTTGATATGAACAAGATCAAAGTCATATCAAACTCAAGCAGTCATGGAGTCTCAAAAATGAATGAATGAACAACTGATGTATCGAACTTTAATGAAGAACGATAACCACATTAACCAAAGAATATTTGGGTAATTATGAAGCAAAAACATACTATGGAGATCCGAAGTACTGGAAATGATTGAACGATTTTTTCACAAATAAGATATATTTCAAACGGTCCAAACTATTTAAGATAGATAAGAATAATTTCAGGGTGAATCAATAGTTGAATAAATGTTTGAACAAATGAGACTATTTCAAGGTTGATGAAAGAAGCTCTCTAGTGCAATAAGTAGTTTGAATAATTTTTCAGATAAAATCATATGATTCAAGTATTCTAGAAGAATTAAAAGTGAGCTTTCACATTAAATACAAGATTATTATCAAAAGGGACAAAATCGAGCGCAAAAGATATAATTGGCTGTTTATGATGAATCAAGCGGAAAAATGTCGAATGGCGTGATGACATGCTAACCCATTATTCTACTATTGGCCGATTACCCTTATTCTACTATTGGCCGATTACCCGGATCTCCACATTTCGGGTAATAATATTTATTGGTTGCTTCAGCTTGGGGCGTATGTGGGAAATATGAGTTTAAGACGTGAAAAAAAATAAGTAAAAATATGTTCATACTGAAAAAAGAAAAAGATTCACCCCGCCATCAAGACCGAATGGATCATTCCATGTCCACTGAGATGATCGGGCGATCTTGGTGAACACCAGAAGTTCTGCCGATATAATATTCTATGACGCAGTTGTGAAACTGGGGATAGAGCAATGCACGATTAACACATGTGAAAACTCCTCTGGTTGGTTTTGCTGGAGAAGTGGTCGAGGCTTTAGGCTTATATATGTGGGATTTTAAAAACTATAAACCTAGCACTATTCCTTGTAAAATTTTGAAGGTTGTGTTGCTTATAAAGCACAAAATTCATTGCAGATGATATTTAATGTAATGAATAATCCGGAAAATCATTTCGAGCAATTGGTTGGGTATTGTTTCGATAGGTCGCCATAATCCGGAAAATCATTTCGAGCAATTTGTCGGAGCGTTGTGGCCAAAGGTAGGGGAGATAGCTCGGACTGCTATATGGTTATGCACAATTTGGACAATTTGGCAATCTAGAAACAATATCATATTTCAAGATAAATCAACTTCAAGGAAGATTATTATGGATCTAGTGAAAATTAAATCTTGGCAATGGTTCTTGGCTAGGGGAAGATGGATTAATTTTTATTCGACTAATGATTGGTTCCAAATCCTCAGAATTTGTATTGCTTCGCTTTGAGTATATGTTTGTGGGTAGTTTGTAAGTGAGTCTTGTTTCTTCGGGTTTTATTTTTAACTTTTGTAATGATGGGTTAGAGCACCCTAATGCTCATTTTATAAAAAATTTGCTTATCAAAAAAATTTAATGTAATTAATAAAGAAAACTAATTTAAATTTAACTCAAGTTCATGGTATATTATCTCTCATGCTCGCCTCGTCCTATATAATAAATAATTAGTTATCAAGTAGAGCAAGTATCTACCTGTATCAACAAACTTTCTTCTTTAAATTTTACTTTAATCGCAAGAAAGGGGAAAAAAGCAAAATTCCATGAAGAGGCTATGGATACGCGACTTTTTTTTTTTATCAGGCAAATAAATCGTATTAAAGCGAGGGTACTCAACCCAAGGTACAAGAGTCTTAACAAAAGGCATCAGAACAACGAGAAGATTGAACGTATAATTTTTGAAAATTAAACATTAAATTTGAAACACCATTCATTCTCATTTTTTCTCTCTAGAATATGCAATTGAAATGACAGATATACATACACAAACATATATAAATTGATTACTGAGTAAATCCCACTTGTCATGTTGTTTCTCTGAGTTTGTGAAGTTAATCTCCTCTTCACTACAATACAAAACAGTTGATAATTGCAGAGTTGCTTTTCTCAACTGATTTAAGCAATCCTGTTAGTGTAAAGCATGGCAATGCCAACTCATTTCCAAACCTATGTTAATTAATGTTGCTTCACTAACCACTATAAATTTGAACTCCGGCCTTTGCTACTTTGCAAACCTAACTACGTAAAAAAAATCAAGAACAATGAGAACTGCACGGTCAAAACAGAGAATTTTTATTGCAGATGAAAATGATGAGGATGGTGGGTTATTGAGGAGGGCTAACGCAAAGATGAGGCTGGGAAATCTCCGGCAGAAGAGGAAAGAGAGGGTGAGCGAGAGGGTGGTGCCACCCACTCCACCTCCACGGCAGCGGCTCTATCCTCCCATGCCTTCTTCTCTACCATCACCCAGGGTATATATACATATTTAAATTCTTACATACATGAAGTTCCTTGTATTCTTACATGCATCCACAGGGTACTTTATTAAGCTGGGAATATTTTTTTTCCTACATGGATATATATCTTTGAAAAGGAAAATGAGTCCTATTTCTTCTCATTGAAAACAGTTAAAAGTGGCAACTTTGGCTTAAAAAGAAATAGTGAAAAGTAGAATTTTGTTTCAATGTAGGTGAATGTGTGATTGTATTTCCACTTTTGAACTTATGCCCCGTAGACAGGGGCGAATGTACGTGTTGGGTAGGTTGGATAACTGTCCCTCAATTTTGTTTATTACCATAAAAAAAATTAAAATTCTTTTTTGTCCCCATAAGATTATATTTTGACTCGATTAAAAAATGTGCCCTCTATTTTTATCTTATTATTTTTTATCCTCCTAAACAAAAAGTCTAAATTCTTCGCTGCCTGTCGAAAGGGGAATTTTGAACTAATGGGATATGCGACAAATTAGAGCGACTATCTCTCTACATAAACAACAAGTTGAAGATTTATCCAAGTAAAAACAAAGCAAAAATTCTATGAAACTAAATTTCACGTGAATTAATGTTCATATAAATCTACAAACAATTAATATCTTCACGATATTTAACTGAAGGCAAGTTTTACCTCTTTTCGCTTGCGACAAACTATACATTCATAATTAATCAACAATTTCATGCTGCAGGAAGTTGATATGTCGACCTTGGAATTCCTTTTCGAGAAGAGATTAAAGCACAGTGATGTGAAAGACAGAGGGCGTGTAGTCATACCCAAGGTTTTCTTCTTTTATATATATATATATATATATATATACATAAAGGGGCGGAGGGAGGGGTGTGGTGCGGGTGGGAAGGCAGACGCACCCCAAATTTATTTATTTTTAAAATATATGTTTTATCTTTAATTTAAAAAAAAATTATGCACCCTCTAAATTATAATTGTTGCTCCGTTGCTGCACACACATATATGGTTCCATTATTTATTAATTTTTTTCGATACGTCCTTCGTATTTTGATGATTATGTATGTTTATTAATTAATATAAAAAACATGTTTTTTTTCTTCCCTTTGCGTAGGAATATGCACTTAAGCATCTCCCTACAATTGACAGTAAAGAAGGCATATATATGTCAATGGATGACGTGACTACACCTAAATTATGGACATTTAGATACGGGTATATCTATTATCCTTTTCCACTGCTTATAGATACGAAATTATTCTATTTCAATATTCATTCAACAATTTTAATAATTATAAATCAATTGGGAACATTTTATATTATTATGGTATATTTCCTGTGCAGGTTTTGGTCTAACAATAATGGACGAATACATGTTCTTGAACATGCATGTAAGACAATATATATGTATATTTATGGCCCCTATTTTTATATATCTTGAGATTTTGCTACTTAATTCGTATTATAACTATCTTTGAATGGAGATAATTAACAAATTTTATAAACTTGTGATGGAAATTATTTAGGCGAATTCTTCGCTATGCATGGCGTGCAAAATGGAGATTTTCTGTCGATTTATATTGATCGGAAAAGTGGAAGATTTGTAAGTGTTAATATATATAGTTTATATGTTAACAATTATGTTATTATACATACATATATGATATATATAACATGAATTTACAAAGTCTGATTCAATTTTTTTCTTTTGGTGAACTTGAATTCTTAGGCAATCGGGTCGAGGAAAGCTGGCATACAAGCAATGAGAAATGATCACCATGATGTTGAAGCTACTACTGTGGACAAGAATTCGGTTTCAGTTGCTTCAACGAGTGGTAGTGTGTCATCTGCCGAGGATGATGATATATTGGCTTACTTTCCAAAGGAGATATTGGAGTGTGATCTCTTTGATTTGCCAAAATTGTAAACAGTGGATGCCATGTTATAATTGTTGGATGTTGTTCAAATACTTATAAAGCTAAATGAATTAATGAAAACTCAACAACGCCAAGTGAAAGATACTGAATTTTACATTTCTTAAATTAGAAAAAACATGTGTGCAACTTTAGTGCAAAATCTACAATATTATTATGTTATTTCAATTTAATGGATTTACAATAATATGGTTTGACTTTTACTTTCATATATAGACATACTAGCGGTTGTGGCACACGCGATGCATGCACTTAACATATTAAAAGTGAGATTGTGGTAGAAGGGAGAGGGAAAGATTTTCAGTTGAAAGAAAAATTTAAGCATGAAAAAAGGAGACTGAAACTCTGGCCTGCAGAAAAGAATAAGAAGAAAGCCTTTTTATATAAAAATAATAATAATTTGAAATGGAAGTTATCAATTTTTTAATTTGAAATTATAAGAGAGTAAAACTCTGCTGCCCATACAACTAGAGGCGGATTCAAGATTTCCAGGAAGGGGGCAAAAAAATATTAACATAAAGATGGATGCCAAAAAAAAATTTGGAGTCAAAATATAATTTCAGGTGGTAAAAAGAAATTTTTGAAAGGTAAAATATAATTTTTAATTTAAAGGATAAAAATGTAATTTTTTAAAAAAAAAATTAGGTATAAAAAAAAGTTAGATAACGATTCTTCTTAACCATCAATTTTCAAACCCATTACAAAACTAAAAACTTTACTTTTTTTTATTAAATTAAATATAATAAACGCAAAGTGAGATCATGTTTTTGGCTATTTTTCATAAAATAAAATATTGGTGCTTGTAGGGACCTAACAATATACTTGTCCCCAGGTACCGATGGGTGAATTAAATGTAAATCAATGTCAAAAAAATTAAATTTTATTCTTTTCAGAACTCCCCATATTTCACATTTTTCTTGAAAAATAAAAACAATCAAACAAAATAAAAAAATTAGGGGTGTAAACGAATCGAACATGTTCACAAACTTTTCGAGTCAACTTGAAAAATGTTTGATACATATTCGAAATTCTAGGATTCGAGCCGAACTCGAAAATGTTCGAATTATTTTCTAGCCAAACTCGATCCCAAATTACTTTTTTCAAGAGTTCACAACCGCTCGTGAATTTCAATATTTAGTAATATATAATTATATATTAAATAAATATATTTTGAACATTTCGTGTATTTATTTTGAACAAAAGTTCGAATAACTCGCTAACATATTTGAAACTTTTCGAACCGAACTCGAGTCAAATTTTTAAAATTATTCGAACTTCAAATCGAACTCGAGCTCAAATATAAACATTTCGAGCCTGATTTGAACCTTAAAATTTTCTTCATATTCGGATCAATTCGGTCCCGTAACTCGAGCTCAAAAATTACATAAAATATTTGCCATTAATAAACTCTTTCTACGATATTAACATGGTTTTAATTTTATTTCTTTTAGGAAAGATCGTGAATTTGGTTTGAGTGATACTTTTACCTCAAACATATGTGTATGATACGTACACACACACTTCTAATTTAAAAAATGCTCATCAACTCATCTTGCTTCAGCTTAGCACTCTTTTGAGGAGGCTTGGTATCGGCCCCCATTATTCACCATTAATGAGCGTTCAATCATTCGGATAGGTCATACATTACGTCTGAGTCTGCAACAGTTTGACCATAGGCCGAGCAGGGTAACATTCGCTCGGAATGAGTTGTCCTACTCGACACTGATTTTGTCATAAATATTGTCGCTTCCTCCTACATCAATATACTTGATAATATCAATTTGAAGTTTACTTCATATCTGTAATCTATTTAATTTATTAAAATTACTTTGTCCAACCGTATAACCAAAGAAATGGTCAATTAATTTTCCATGATAAATAGAATTTTTTTATATTTTGTTTGATTGATTTTATTTTTCAAGAAAATGTGAATTTGTTAATTAATAATTGGGGAGCTCTGAAAAGAACAAATTTTAAATTTTTTGACATTGGTTTACATTTTATCCACGCATCAATACTTGGGGACAACTACAGGCTACAAGCACCAATATATTACTTTATGAAAAAAAGCCAAGAAACGTGACTCGCCTTCGCGTTTCTTATATTTAATTTAATGAAAAAAGTAAAGTTTTGTAAGAGGCACGGAAATTGATGGTTATGAAGATTTGTTATCTGTCTTGTTATCTGTCTTTGCGTTTCTACTGGTGTGGCTGTGCGTTGAGTGTGTGCGCTGTGTGCGTGCACTGTGGGTGTGACCGTGAGTTCGTGGTTGGTGCTGTGTGCGCCTCGAGCCCTGGTGCTGTGTGCACTGTGTGTGGCCGTGAGCTTGAGTGGTGCTGTGTGCGTGCACTGTGTGTGTGGCCGTGAGAGTGGTGCTGTGTGCACTGGTGTGCCGTGGGTCTTAACCAGTGTGGTTAGTTGTCTGGTGAAGCTGTGTGTTAGGGATGTGTGCCTTGGGCAGTGGTTCGGGCAGGGTCTTCGGGTAGTGTCTTCGGGCAGTGTGTGTGTCTCCCCTTTTTGGATTCGATACCTTGGTTCCCCGGTGACGACGTTGAAAGGAAACCCAGCTCGACCTGAGCCCTAATTCCTTACTCTTGCTTTGCATTTCAGTTTATAGTTTTAATTAGTTGAAATTGTATACTGTGATTGTCTTTTGTTTCTTGATTGCAGGTTATCAATCGAGATCGAAAGCGGAACGAAATCCTTACAGTACTGATGCGTGAATTAAATGTAAATCAATGTCAAAAAAGTTAAAATTTATTCTTTTCAGAGCTCCCCATATTTCACATTTTTCTTGGAAGATAAAAACAATCAAACAAAATAAAAAAAATTAGGGGTTTAAACGAATCGAACGTGTTCACAAACTTTTCAAGTCGACTCGAAAAATGTTTGATACCAATTCGAAATTCTAGGATTCGAGCCGAACTCGAAAATGTTCGAATTTTTTTTCTAGCCAAGCTCGATCCCAAATTACTTTTTTCAAGAGTTCACAAGCCGCTCTTGAATTTCAATATTTTAGTAATATATAATTATATATTAAATAAATATATTTTGAACCTTTCGTGTATTTATTTTGAACAAAAGTTCGAATAACTCGCGAACATATTTGAAACTTTTCGAACCGAACTCGAGCCAAATTTTTAAAACTATTCGAACTTCAAATCGAACTCGAGCTCAAATATAAACATTTCGAGCCTAATTTAAACCTTAAAATTTTCTTCATATTCGGATCAATTCGGTCCCGTAACTCGAGCTCAAAAATTACATAAAATATTTGCCATTAATAAACTCTTTCTATGATATTAACATGGTTTTAATTTTATTTCTTTTAGGAAAGATCGTGAATTTGGTTTGAGTGATACTTTTACCTCAAACATATGTGTATGATACTACACACACACTTCTCATTTAAAAAATGCTCATCAACTCATCTTGCTTCAGCTTAGCACTCTTTTGAGGAGGCTTGGTATCGGCACCCGTTATTCACCATTAATGAACGTTCAATCATTCGGATAGGTCAGATATTACGTCTGAGTCTGCAACAGTTTGACCATGCATAGGCCGAGTAGGGTAACATTCGCTCGGAATGAGTTGTCTTACTCAACACTGATTTTGTCATAAATATTGTCGCTTCCTCCTACATCAATATACTTGATAATATCAATTTGAAGTTTACTTCATATCTGTAATCTATTTAATTTATTAAAATTACTTTGTCCAACCGTATAACCAAAGAAATGGTCAATTAATTTTCCATGATAAATAGAATTTTTTTTATATTTTGTTTGATTGATTTTATTTTTCAAGAAAATGTGACTTTTTTAATTAATAATTGGGGAGCTCTGAAAAGAACAAATTTTAAATTTTTTGACATTGGTTTACATTTTATCCACGCATCAATACTTGGGGACAACTACAGGCTACAAGCACCAATATATTACTTTATGAAAAAAAGCCAAGAAACGTGACTCGCCTTCGCGTTTCTTATATTTAATTTAATGAAAAAAGTAAAGTTTTGTAAGAAGAGGAGCTGGGTGACTTAGTTCAAGCAGGCGACCAAGAAAAAAATTAAGTCATATAATTCTTGGATTTAAGTTGTGAGAAGAGGAGCTGGGTGAGTAATTTTAGCAGAAGAAAGACGGATTTAACTTTTGAATAGGGGGGCTGAGTGAATAATTTTTATCAGAAGAAAGAATGAGATATTTTAGAATTAGAACATTATAATAAGCAAGGGTAACTCGTCCCTTGCTTATTTTTAAAATTATACCTATGATAGGATTGTGTTGATGCAATCGATGGAACAAATTTTCGTGTCAAAGTTCCTAAAGAAGATGTTGCAAGATACAGAGGAAGAAAAGACTTTCCCACACAAAATGTGTTGGCTGCAAGTACTTTCTATTTGAGATTTAAATATGTGTTAACTGGTTGGGAAGGTTCTGCAGCTGATGGGTATATCATTAACAATGCACTTAACAGAGAAGATAAGCTCAAAGTTCCAAATGGTAGATAATTATTAATATAGTAAATGAAAAATAAACAACACAAAAAATGTTAATCCATAAAATATTTTTTGTAGGTAAATTTTATCTTGTTGATTCTGGATTTATGCTAAGAGATGGCTTTATTGCCCCCGACAGAGGAACTCGATATCATATGAAAGAATATAGTAGTCGTGGACCAGAATCTCAAAAAGAAATATTTAATCACAGACATGCATCTTTGAGAAATGCAATTGAAAGAGCATTTGATGTACTAAAAAAAAGATTTTAAATTTTAGGTAGTGGAGCCGAGTCTAGATACAACATAGAGACTCATTCAAATTTATATTAGCATGTTGTATTTTGCATAATTTTCTCATTGAAATAATCATGATGAAAGATTAATCGATGAAGTCGATAATGAATTTTGAAATGAAGAAATTGCATATAAAGAAATTACAGCTTCCTATAGTAGATCTGAAAGTAGCAGGCATAAAATAATAATAAGGATTAGAATATCACAAGAAATGTGGGAAGATTATGTATGCGGTCATACTTAGAATTTTTTTGTATGTCATGTAATTTGAATCCAAACATAAAATTCGAATACAACAAGCCTCGTGTACAGATCTATGATAAAACCTGTCTATTTATTCCAAAATCAATAGATTTTCATTATAATTGATATTACAAAATACAATTGTCTCGGATTAAATCAAAGATACGGAAGCATAAATAAACTAATAAATTTTCTTGAAGGTTCTTCGTAGATCATCATCTCCAAAATTATTCTTGTTCTTCTTCCTCGATCTCTTCTTTTCGTCTTTGTCTGGGAGGGGAGGTAAGGGGGTGAGTGTTTGGGAAAACACCCAGCAAGTAGGGGCCGATTGAACATGTAAAAACATATATATATATATAGCAAAAATCCTTTAAATATTTCTTTGTCAAATCATATAGAATCTTGGCACATAAACTCATTTCTTACACATAAACACATATCTTGCACATATCCACATAACGACTTATTGGATTCAAGAGGTGGCTCCCGTGTGCATAGCACTTTGCTCCGCCGATTCAAGATGTGACTCTCGTGTAAGTGGCATTTTGCCCCGTAGGTTCAAGAGGTGGCCCCCGTACACGTAGCACTTTGCTCATTGGATTCAAAAGGTGGCTCCTACACACGTAGCACTTTGCTCTGCAAAGTCCTTTCATTTAAAGTCATGTTACATACTTGTTAGATCTAAAACATAATCTTCATAATTGATGTTCAATCGAAAGTTTAAACATATATATAGTTTTGAAAAACGAAATGGTAATTGTAGCAAAAACCCACTTACCTTCGAAGCGTGATCGAGCGAATTACATGTTGTAGAAAGTAGCACAAAATCTCATCTTTCTTTGCCTTGAAGGTTTCGAAAAATGTGTGTGTGATTTGTGAGAAGATTTTCAACAAATGTAAAGTGTAGGGTAATCCCTTCTTGGCATGGTGTAATGTGGTTTTAATGTGGGGAGGAGTGTCCAATTTAGATCCACTAATTTGGCTCCCCATTGGCAAGATTTTAGTGTGATGATAGATGCATGATGTTAATGTGATTGGGTGGCAAATAAATGGGATTGAGTGAGGTGATTTTAAATTATGAGGAAAAATGGATATTCCTAAACTTTTGCCATTTAGTGTCATGTTTGAGTAATGTCATTGAATGATTAATGACAAGATTTGGGCAAGGCAAATGAATTGAGCAATTGAATAGAGGACTTTTATTATTTATTATTGTAGGAGAATTAATTGATCAATTCCTACACTTTGGCATGCTTAATATAATGATGATAGCAAAGTAATGATAACATGATTTGGTAAGGGTCCCAAACTTTGGCCATTACAATTGAATGTCTAATGTCATGATTTTAGCAAAGCAATGATGGCTAACATTATACAATTGAATAATCATCAATGACATGATTGATAAGGAAAAGAATGGGTTTATGCCATTAATGACATGATTTTGGGTAAGATAATTGAATGTGTTGGTGAGGCACTTGAATGGTATGCTATAATTGGAGCTAGTCACTTAAATATCTTTGAATGTCTAATGACAAGGTTTGGCAAGGCCATTGAATGGCTAACATTATTTGGGGCAAGGCACTTGAATTGGGTAATTCAATGAGCCAACATCTAATTTGAGCAAGTAATGAATTAGGTCATCAATGGATAATGTAAGAGATTGATTTGTAAATCCCATGACTTTGGCCTTCTAATGAATATAATTGAGTCAAGGTCATGATCAAATGATATTAAGGTGATTGTGATGAGGTTGTACAATTAAGTTGATGGATATGAGTTGTCAATGCACTTAATTTGGAGGGCAAGAATTGTGGCACTTAATTTGGAGGGCAAGGATTAGGGACACATAATTGTGGAGGTGAGTGTGATCACTTGTCATGAAATGGTTTGTCATGGAATGGTGTATGTAAAGGTGGGGGATTTTTTTTTTTGGATAACAAACCTTACCATTTTGGTCAAGAAAAATCCCAAAATGTTGTCTTCTGATTGAGTAGTGGCTTAATGATGGTTGATGTGTAATTAAGTTGATGGTCAAGGCATTGAATGATTTAATTATGCACTTTCAAAATGGAGCCTCATTGGATGCCTTTTTATGTGGGATTAGTGTATGAATTATATTCTATAACTTTTATCTATTCATTCCAAGATTTAAGGTTGGTTATTATTATTAATATTATTTTCAATGATTTCTTAATTATCTACAACTTTAAATTATTTAAAAGTTTACAAGCTAAAATCATATAACCTAGGTACTATCTCCTACACCAACTCTAATAAGTTATAAACTTAAATAGGTGATTAAAAGTCCACAAGATTGAATAATATAATTCAATCCATCCATAATGCAAATCTATTATTTTTAAATTTTCAATATTATCTTGGTATCACGTAATTTTTTGACCAAAATTTCGGGTCTTCACAATTAATATTGTTTCATTTGAACGCAATACATTTTTCTACCTTTATTTTATCTGTTTTTGATGTTATGTTGTACTCTTGATTATTTATTTAACGAACTCATTGACTTGTCATTTTATACTTTTAAAATATTTTATTTTTTATGACTTTCAGTTTTATAATGTTTATCATATCTTAGGAAATGAGTAATGTTGCTCAAGATATTGACACCATCCACTATAAAAGTTGGACGCAACAAATGGACGATTTTTTACTTGATTATTTACTTGACCGGACAAATCAAGGACAAAAACCTGAAAGAAATTTTACTCAAACCGCATATAATATTGTCGTTGAAGCTATTAATTCCAAATTTCCAATGAAAAGTCAATAAAGATAACGTTCAAAATAGATTAAAAACTTGGAAAGAAAAAAAAAATATTGTTCTAGAAGTCTTCAAACGAGGAAGTGGATTTGGTTGGAACGATGTAACCAAACAAAAATGCACCGGATGAGGTTTGGGACGCATTAATCAAGGTATGCATTATTAATTTATTAATGTATGTATCATTTCAATTATTAATGTCATAACATAATAATGAAAATTGAATAGGCGCAATTCCATATTTTCGTGTGCTTCGAGAAATATTTGAAAATGATAGAGCTACTGGAAAAGGAGCATAAACATAAACTGCGAAGAAGACACATTGCTGGGGCTATAGGAGGAAAAGATTCGAGTGGTGGAGAATATTTCAGAATAGAAGAGATCGATCAGTTGGTAGATGAGCAAGAAATACGCATAGAAAGTGTGTGATATCTGGGTATCATGTCCAGCCCAATTCTTGCCCTTACACTAGTATGATCTCGTCCAGAAGTGCTCAGCCCGGAAGTAATTGACAGGGGCGTGTTCTTGCGGCCGTTAAGAGCAGATCAGTGTGTATTGTTTATAACGGTACCCAGCTCAGGCTGTTTATGCATAGGTCGGTGCATTTCCAATCGTCATGCACCACAAGGCATCTTCAGTCCTGCTGAACTGGACCAGTGAGCACGTGTTGTTATCCCGACCTTAGACTTTTATCTTGGTCTTCTCTACAGAGTTCGGGAAGGTACTTTGGATACTAGTGTGGTCCTCTACCCGGGAAGTATATACCTGATTTTTGTCTTATTAGGGGACCATTTGCCAAAAGAACCAATCATATAGTGACTAGTGTTTGGAGGGAATATTTTCTGGTATTAGTGGAATCCTATAGGTAGTGCGCAATAGGCAGTTATGGTGTTTTGTCAGTGGTCCCCCCAGGTCCCAGCCAGGCATGATGAGGGCATCTTTTCTCTCACCGTTCCATATATATACAGGTGGAATATCAGGTGAAAGAGGGACCGGATTCCCGCAATATTCAGAGAAACGTGTGTTTTTTACTATATAACAAAGGATCTTGACTTGATCATCGGAGGTATCCAACCGGAGAGCACTCTCCGACCTCCTTCTCATCTTTCCTTTTCAGAATCACTTATTTCTAGTAAGTGAGGAATTATTGTTAACTAAATTAACCCGCTACCCAAAAATCGAGTTAACAATTGGCGCCGTCTGTGGGAAACGTGAGTATAAGACGTTGATAAAAATGGTGAATACACGAAGAACGAATCAGGAGACAAATAATGAGCAACGGGCACCATCGGTGAATCGAGAAGGGCCACCACCGATAGCAGGCATAACAGTGGAGCACTGACTTTCGAACAACTCACACGCCTCATCTCGATAACGGTGGAAAAAGCAATGAAACGAGCCATGGATCAATCCGAGAGCGGCCGGGGGGAGAGTATTCGAGAAAATGAACAGCCCGAACAGGTGGCCACATCCCACCCGCCACCCGCAGGAGGCCTCAACCTCGAAGGCGAGGTGGAAGAGTTAAGAAGGGAGGTCAGAGTGATGAAGAAGGGAATCGGAGGTCATTGTGCTCTGAAAAAGGGTATTCCTTTCTCCCAGGAGATAGTGGAGGAGAAGCTCCCAAATAACTTTCGGCCCCCGAATGCTGGGGAGTATGACGGAAGCACGGATCCGGAGGAGCACTTGGGCAGATTTGAGAACGCTGCCATGTTGCATTGCTATTCAGACCGCTTAAAGTGTAAGGTTTTCGTCACAACATTGGTAAGATCAGCCCAGCAATGGTTCAATCAACTCGAACCTTCTTCAATAACCTCTTTCTCAGAGTTTAGCTCGGCTTTCCTTCACCAGTTCACCAGCAGTAAGCGTTATAAGAAAACCTCGCTGAGCCTGTTTGAAATGAGACAGGCAGAGGGCGAACCCCTTCGAGAATACATTAGGCGCTTTAATGTCGTCAGTCTTGAGGTACCTGCCTGCCCAGCAGAGATTTTGATCAGCGCATTCACCCAGGGCTTGAAGGCAGGAGAGTTTTTTCGTTCTTTAATAAAAAGACCTCCTCCTACCTATGATGATCTCCTGACACGAGCGGAGAAATATATTAATGTAGAAGAGGCCCAGAGTACCAAAAGAAAAGAAGGTGCACAAACTGGTGACAGGCATGGCAGGTCTGAAGGAAAAAGGCCCGCGGAGGATGCGAGACTCGGACGTTTCTCCCAGTTTACGCCCCTGAAGGTTGCTAAAGAGGGGGCTGTCCTGATTTGTGAGGGGCAAGCCCCTCACAAATCTCCGCGAACTGAGGACGAACCGAGCAAGGGGTCGGAAAAAAAGTATTGTGAGTTCCATCAGATCGCTGGGCACAGCATGCGAGAATGTCGTAACCTGGATAGTGGACAGAAGCTAGCCATGCGGAATGATCCCCCGTCCAGTCAGGGAGTATCTCGTCCAAACGTTCCCTATGGTCTTCCACGAGAAAGGGGCCGAGGTCCATACCGAGGAAGGGGCAGAAATGGGCGTACTAATTTTCGCGGCTCCTTTCAGGGCAGACCACGTGGATGGAGGCTAGTAAGGAACCCAGGAGAACAGGAACTACCTTAGAATAACCCGCTCCCCCGAGGTTTTATCAACATGATCTCAGGAGGAACTACTGATGGTGATTCTAATAGAGCTCGGAAGGCTATGAGCAGGAGGGAAGTGATGAGCGTGGGAAGGGTTTTCGACGCTGAGGAAGAGGTGGTAATTAGCTTTGGTCCTAAGGATGTGGAAGGCGTGCAAACACCTCACAATGATGCCCTGGTAATAAGGGCTACCGTCGCAAACTATGAGATCGGAAGAGTTTTTGTGGATTCAGGAAGCTCTGTAAACGTATTATTCCAGGAAGCTTTCCAGCAGATGGAGTTAGATGAGTATACTCTTGAGCAAATATCTACTCCTCTCTTTGGTTTTGCAGGACATACAGTATACCCCTTAGGGCAGATCATTCTACCCCTTTCTATGGGCCAGGGGGAGAGCAGGAAGACCCGTTTAACTTGTTTCACTATTGTGGAAGCCCCGTCTTCCTATAACGTCATTTTAGGAAGGCCCGCCATGAATGAATTCAGGGCTATAGCTTCCACTTTCTACCAAAAATCAAGTTCCCCGTCGGGATGAAGGTGGGAGAAGTAAAGGGAGACCAGCCATCATCAAAGAGGTGTTACACTAGCACAGTGAGGGTAGAGGTGAAGAGATCAAAACGGGCCGACGGCAATGGCCCGAAGGATCAAGGGGTTCATCTCATACAAAGGGCTCGAGAAGGGCAGGAGGTACACGCATTGTTGGAAGGAGAGGACGAGGTGGTTTTGGTCCCAGGACAACCTGAGAGAACGATAAGGGTGGCAGCAGACCTTAGCAGCAACCTGAAACAAGATCTGTTGAGGTGCCTGTCAAGGTATGCTGAGGTGTTCGCATGGTCTTCTGTTGAATTGATTGGGATTTGCCCGGAAGTTGCACAACATCGGTTGAGTGTTGATCCGAAGGTAAAAGTAATCAAGCAAAAGAAGAGACATTTCGGACCGGAAAAAGACAAAGTCATAAGCCAGGAGGTTCGAACTTTGTTAAGAGCGGGGCAAATAAGGGAAGTCCAATTCCCGACCTGGCTCTCTAACGTGGTCCTGGTGCCAAAGTCATCCGGGAAATGGAGGATGTGTGTTGATTTCAGGGATCTCAATAAAGCTTGTCCCAAAGATTGCTACCCTTTGCCCCGCATTGATCAGCTCGTAGATTCCACGTCAGGTTATGAGTTATTATGCTTTATGGACGCTTATCAAGGGTATCATCAGATCCCCTTGGCCAAAGAAGATCAGGATAAAGTCAGCTTCGTCACCTCCGAAGGAACATACTGCTACGTGGTTATGCCCTTCGGCCTTAAAAATGCCGGGGCCACATACCAAAGATTGATGGATAAAATATTTGAAGGACAGGCGGGGCGGAATATTGAGGTATACGTCGATGATATACTGGTAAAATCTAAGGGCAGCTCAGATCTCATACCTGACTTGGAGGAAACTTTTGATACCCTAAAGAAGTTTGGTCTAAAGTTGAATCCTGCTAAGTGTGTGTTCGGGGTAAAGAGCGGGAAGTTTTTGGGTTTTGTAGTGACAGATAGAGGAATAGAGGTCAATCCCGAAAAGGTAAGGGCAGTGCAGGACATGGTTTCTCCCAAAAGCATAAGAGAAGTCCAGAAGCTGACTGGCCGAATTGCCTCCCTAGCCCGGTTTATTTCCCGGTCAGCGCATAGAAGCTATCCTTTCTTTCAAGTGTTAAGAAAAGCAAGGAACTTCGAGTGGAACGAAGATTGTGAGAGGGCCTTTGCTGATTTAAAAAGACATCTGACCGAGTTGCCAGTATTGGTCAAGCCAGGTCTCGGAGAAAAATTGTGGGTCTACCTTTCGGCCACGGAGCATGCCGTTAGCTCGGTATTAATCAAACTGGAAGGACCAGATCAGAAACCAGTTTATTATGTTAGCCACGCTCTCCGGGGTGCCGAGCTCAGATATCCCGAGGTAGAGAAGCTAGCACTAGCTCTAGTTATAACTGCAAGGAAGCTGAGGCCATATTTTCTATCCCACCCTATCACGGTATTGACAAATAGTCAAATCGGGAGAATCATGACACAGCCCGATGTAACAGGCAGATTGGTCAAATGGACTATTGAGCTTGGCGAATATGATATTTCCTACCAGCCTAGGACATCTATCAAGGGTCAAGCCTTATCAGATTTTTTCGCAGAAATGATTGGATCCGATCTGGAAGAGGCGTGGAATGTGTATGTTGACGGAGCTTCCAATAACGAAGGGTGCGGCGTTGGAATAGTATTGATCTCACCAACCGGCGAGAAAGTAAAAGCTATGATCAGGTTAGATTTCCGGATATCCAACAATGAGGCAGAGTACGAGGCGATACTAACTGGGCTGAAATTAGCTCGGGAGGTAGTGCTAGTAGGGTGGTCCTTCATTCAGACTCCCAATTAGCGGCCCAGCAGGTAAATGGAAATTTTGAGGTCAGAAGCGAGAAGCTGGTGGAGTATCTTAAGGCAGTCCAAGAAATGTCTGAAAGTTTCTCTGAATGGAATATAGTGCAGATACCTAGGGAAGAGAATCAAGAAGCTGATCAGCTAGCAAAATGGGCCACGTCATTAGGGCCCATATGCCGAAGAGAGGTCATTTGCCAAACCGAGCTAGTGCCATCAACTCAGCTAGAATTAGAGCCTCCCGGCACGGAAAGTTGGATGACCCCAATCATAAAATACTTAAGGAACGCAGAGCTACCTTCGGATAAAAAGGAAGCAAGAAAAGTAGAGAGACAGTCTTTTAGGTTTGCTCTGGTTCAGGATGATTTGTACAAGAGGTCTTTTGCAGGGCCTTTGCTCAGGTGCCTAAAGGAGGAAGATGCTAGGTATGTGCTCCACGAGATACACGAGGGTTGCTGTGGGGATCATTTAGGGAGCCTGGCCTTGGCACAAAAAACCATACTAGCAGGGTGCTTTTGGCCAACACTGAGAAGGGATGCAGTAGAGGTCGTAGCAACTTGCGAGGGCTGCCAGAGGCATGGAAGAATCCAACGACAGCCGGCTCAATTCATGAAATCCGTGGTATCAGCTTGCCCATTCGACCAGTGGGGGATGGATATCGTGGGACCTTTCCCCATTGCCCCAAGGCAGAAGAAGTTCCTGATAGTGGCCGTGGACTACTTCTCAAAGTGGGTTGAAGCCGAGGCTCTAGCTCGGATCACTGAGGAGGATGTACTGAACTTTTTGTGGAGGAATATTGTATGTCGGTTTGGGGTGCCAAGGAAGTTGATTTCCGATAACGGGAGACAATTCCAGGGGCGAAAGATGACCACCTGGTGCCAGGAAATGAAGATCATACAAGCCTTCACTTCCGTGGCCTACCCTCAGAGTATGGACAGGCAGAGGTCACTAACCGATCTATAGTACAGGCATTAAAAGCAAGGCTATATGGGGTAGGAAAAGACTGGGCTGAAGAGCTTCCCAGTGTACTTTGGGCTTATAGAACTACGCCTCGAACTCCTACGGGGGAGACGCCTTTCAGCATGGTTTATGGTTCCGAAGCAGTCTTGCCCGCAGAAATAGGAGCGACCTCGGCTAGAGTCCAAGCTTATGACACTGACAATGACGAACGCCGAGCTCTAGACCTGGATATGATCTGCGAAAAAAGGGAGAGGGCCATGATCAGGATGGAGTCCTATAGAAACAAGGTCATCAAAGCCTATAATAAACGAGTGATACCTCGGAATTTTCAGGTTGGAGACCTGGTACTCAAAAAAGTCCAGTCAGCAGAAGTCAGGAAGCTTGACCCTAAATGGGAAGGACCCTATAAGGTTATTCAGAAGATGGGCTCTGGAGCATACTACCTGGAAGATGCGGAGGGAAAAAAGCTAAAGAGACCCTGGAATGTATTTCATCTTAGAAAATATTATTCGTAGGCGTATATTTCTACGATGTATGAGCTCAGGATACCGAGTTTTGTTTATGTTTTTAATGAAGTCTTATTCAGAAATGCGTGTCAAAATCCTGACTACTATGCCCTGACTATGAAAGTTATGGTCCGCCCTGACTATGAAAGTTATGGTCCGCCCTGACTATAAAGTTATGGTCCGTCCTGACTATAAAAATGATGATCCGCCCTGACCAAGAAAGTCGAGGCCCCCCCTGACTATGAACTCTAGACGGTTCCTTATCACTGTCGATGGTAATTACCGTAAACAGAGACCAGATCAGGCAAAAGTAATCTATCTGTAATTCGCCCCTACAGGTCAGTATTGTTTTATACTTATGACTCTGTCATTTCTTCTCAGTTCAGTTAGTAAAATAACATCACAATACAATTTTTCATTAAGTAAAATGGTGCATGAATTACAAGACGTTCCTTCAAAACAAAAACAAAAAAAAGGAGGGGAAGTAAACTTTAAGGAGCCGGGTTAGACATCCCGATCTATAAAATCAGAGGGGATGTTATTCACAATGGCCTGCAGATCTAGGAAGTCATCTGGATCTTGATCCTCCGGAGGAAAACCATGAGTCCTAAATTGATCTTTGCAGCCCTCGAAGCCAAGATCCAGAAATCGAAACGCCTTCGCTGCAAGGAGCCTCTTGAACTCCTCGGACTTCAGAAAAGCCTCTTTTTGACCAACTTCTCCGGCGACATATGATTCCAGTTCAGAACGTGTGCGGCTCATTTCAGCTGAAGACTTTGTAAGGGCAATCTCTTTCTCCTCAATAACAGATCGTAGTCGATTGACCTCAGCACGGTATTTTGACAGCTCTGCCTCTACAGTTGTAAGCCGGGCATTGGCTTCATTCGACTCAGTCACTGCAGCTTCAGCCTGGTGTACAGCATCTCGGGCTTTCTTCCTGGCATTTGATGAAGATTGGCCATAGTTGGATCCCCTCCTAACGCTTTCGCGTAACATTAGTAAGCCCTGGATAAGGATAACCCAGTGAGAAGATATTTACAAGGAGGCAGGTAAGAACAATAAGAATATGTACCGATAAAGCTCGGGACAGCCCTTCCTGGGCCAGAGGTCTCCACTTCATCCCCGCCATGGCTTGTTGATCTGCGCCTGTAGTTATACACTCCAAGATCTCAGCCGGTAGTCCCGAGGGGGCCCCAGTAATCAGACTGGTGGACTGTGTATACTCCACGGGAAGTCCAGGAGAACCGGGTCCTGCAGTCCGAGCCGACTGCGGGCTTTGAATAGAGTCCTGTGACGTTGCAGTCTGCGGTCCTGGAGAGGTGGCCACCTCTTCCCGGGCCGAAGGACCAGGGACGTTCTCAGCCCTTTTCCTTTTGAGCAGCGAGTTACCACCACCCCCGCTCTCTTCCGATTGAAGAATGACTATTGGGGCAGCCTGGGAGGCAGGAGGCGGCGAGGAAGCTCGCCCTTCAGTACGGGATTTTGGAATCGCCTTTCCTTTCCCCTTTTTCTGGGAAACCATGGCCGAAAGCATCTGATTGAACGACATTTTACCTGTACGGGAATGAAAGGCATATGAATAGCAAGTTACTAGAAAATAAAGTCAGGTTAGTAGAGGACGCACCAGGAGGAGGACTAGCCGGGTAAGAGCTCAGCCTATATCGCCTGAGTACGTCCTCTCGAATTAGTACAGTTGTATCAAATTGTCGACGCCCAATGGCTGACATAACTCTCTGATAAAATATGTCTTCTTTGTACCGATGCGGAAGAGGACGACCCGGGGGAATATAATCTCTCCAGGCCATTGGGCATGACCAAGGTCTGGGTGGTTTGATAAAGAAAAATGTTTCTTTCCACCCTTTATGGGAGCTCGGGATTTTCTCCAGAAATTTACACGAGGGCCTGGACCCAAAGTAGAACAAACCAGGAAAGGTGGTGTTTTTGACGTGAAAAAAATAATGTAGAAGAGGAGGAGAAAAGGGGAGGTTTAGAGATTGGAACAAGCAGGCCACGGCTGCCATAATCTGATAGGAATTAGGGCTAAGTTGGCTAAGGGAAACGCAGAAAAAGTGGGAAATATCTTGATACAGAGCCGGAATGGGGAAGCACACTCCACTCCTGATTTGTTCAACAAAGAAGGGGAAGAATCCCGGAGGGGGCAAATGAGGACGGTCGCCCGACCTTGGTATTTGAATCTCATGGTCGGGAGGAATGACGTGACGACGGAGAAGAGGCTCCGCCTCAGGCGAGATTCGAGAACTAAGAACCTCATACCAGGGCAGCCCAGCCCGAACCAGATCGCTAGGATCAACCTCGAAGTTCTGGGGGGAGGGGTCACGAATAGATGTAGGAAGAACTTGAAGAAGAGGAATGGCAGTAATAATTGGCTCTGCCCGGTCACTCAAGGTCGGAGGGCTCGAAAGCCCCGAGCCCGAGGCATCGGCGGCCGATCCCCTAAGGGCAGCCCCGGAAGTTGAGGATGTTGAGGCAGACATGAAAGAGTAGAAATAATAAGAGCAAGGGTAAAGAACTTACAGAAAAATCCGTGCAAATGGAGCGGAAGGAGGCGAAGAAAGAAAGTGATGCAAATGAAGAATGGGGTTTGATTTATAAGCGTCCAAAAGATTGGGCCACTAGGGCCAGGTCCATTTCAATGGCCAGGATCAAGGGAGTTCAAACGTCTCGGTTGTAGATATTGCCGCGTGGCAGTTATATCAATACATCAACGGTCATATCCTGCTGACACCCTGTCTTGTCAGGAGTTCAAAATTTGAATCTGACAGTACGACTCAAGCCTCGATCCAAGCATAGTCGAGAACAGCGTTACACTAGCTCGACTAGGAGGGGATACTCATGATATCTGGGTATCATGTCCAGCCCAATTCTTGCCCTTACACTAGTATGATCTCGTCCAGAAGTGCTCAGCCCGGAAGTAATTGACAGGGGCGGGTTCTTGCGGCCGTTAAGAGCAGGCCAGTGTGTATTGTTTATAACGGTACCCAGCTCAGGCTGTTTATGCATAGGTCGGTGCATTTCCAATCGTCATGCACCACAAGGCATCTTCAGTCCTGCTGAACTGGACCAGTGAGCACGTGTTGTTATCCCGACCTTAGACTTTTATCTTGGTCTTCTCTACAGAGTTCGGGAAGGTACTTTGGATACTAGTGTGGTCCTCTACCCGGGAAGTATATACCTGATTTTTGTCTTATTAGGGGACCACTTGCCAAAAGAACCAATCATATAGTGACTAGTGTTTGGAGGGAATATTTTCTGGTATTAGTGGAATCCTATAGGTAGTGCGCAATAGGCGGTTATGGTGTTTTGTCAGTGGTCCCCCCAGGTCCCAGCCAGGCATGATGAGGGCATCTTTTCTCTCACCGTTCCATATATATACAGGTGGAATATCAGGTGAAAGAGGGACCGGATTCCCGCAATATTCAGAGAAACGTGTGTTTTTTACTATATAACAAAGGATCTTGACTTGATCATCGGAGGTATCCAACCGGAGAGCACTCTCCGACCTCCTTCTCATCTTTCCTTTTCAGAATCACTTATTTCTAGTAAGTGAGGAATTATTGTTAACTAAATTAACCCGCTACCCAAAAATCGAGTTAACAGTGTGGATGATTTTGAAGAAGTGAACTTTCAACAACCCTACATTCCTCGTTCATCATCAGCAAATCATATATCTAGCGCTGCAAGAAAAAAATATCAAAAATTGATGACTTCAATAAGAGATTTGATATTATGAATGATACAATCTCACAAGTTGCCAAAGCGATGGATTCAATGGACAGAGTAAACGCAGTTGTGAAGAGATATATTCCGACAAAACTGGAAGCAGTAGATGGGGATTTTATTTTTGCAGCATATGATTTTCTTGTGTCAAATTAGGCTACAACGGATGGTTTTTTTGGAATTCCACATCATGCTCGCCTCTGTCAGTTATCTTGGAAGATGCATCATTCATCTTAGGATTACGACTCCGATTCAATCCTCCTCTTCCCTTGTCTCTCTCCAGGCAGCTAACTGTCTGAAGTTTATTTTCTGGAAATATTTTGCAGGAAGAAGTGATACTTAAAAGGTGTTGGCTTGCAAGATACTGGGGCTTAGCCGCTAGCCTTGGTAATTGATATCTTCAATATAGTATATTCCTTTGCTATTCCACAGTTAAATCTTTTAATTTACACAGACATGTGGGCAGATTAAAATATTTAACATATAAAAGTGAATTGACTGCCTTTTATAACTCCTTTTTGGTGAATGCTTATATTATTTGGGTGCATAATTGCTTGAAGTGCTCATACTAACATGTCGCTAATGGCTAGTACACTGCATACTGAACTTGAAGTTGTGGACTCCATGATGTCCATATTATTACTTTATAGCGTAACAATGAATATATACATATAAGATGCAGCTTTTCAACTATCACCAAACAAAAGTAATAAATTATGCAAGCTTAGTCTCAAATTAATTGAGATCGCTTAACCAAAATTCTCTTCTTTATTGTGGTCTCCCTAATCATTATGAATTGAAATCTTATGATTTCTTGCACATATATATTATAATTCTTAGGATTAGAGTAATAATCTAATTATGTATTTCAGATCTTTGTTCTCATTGTAATTTCAACGTCCGATCAGGTATTTGTGCAGCTATTGCCTTGTCAAAGCATGAGTACTGGTCATCTTTAGCACCTCTGTCTGCTTGACAGAAGGCTAAGGAAGAACTTTCATAAAGAAGTTAGTTTTCCATTGCTTGTACCATCTCTTACACTGAAAAATTGACTCCCAAAACACGCCATACTATTTCTCGCCGATTTTGATATCTAGCTAGGATCTTTCTCTATGTGGTTTTGCAGTTGATAATAATCCCTGAAGGGAAAAGGTTGTTGAGGACTTAAATGATCTTACTGGAGAAGGAAACATCGAGAGCATGCTAACAGTTGAAATGGGCTTAAAAGAACTTGCTTCCTTGAAGGTTTTCCTTGCTAGTTTGTGAACATTCTCCGGCCATATTGATTTCTTGTATGATAGATTATGAATTCATTTTTTTTTGACATTTCATTTTTCTGTTTTGTTTGTTGTTTAGGTTGAAGAATCCATTGTTCTTGCTTTCGTTCAACGCCGTCCAAACTCTGCTAGAACGTCAATGTCGGGTTTGTTTTCAACATTTTGCAGTAATAATTAGTTTGAGTGATGACAATGTCAATTTAATCCATAATTTGCTTGCTGCACACGGTCGTAAATGTTCTTATGGATTTTGACTGCCCAGTGCCTGTATATCTGGGTGGGGATGATTTTTGGCTAAAGAACCCAACTAATTATTATCTTAGCAGATTGTGGCTCGATTAGTGATGAACCATTCTTTGGTCGATTCTATTTGGACGAGACTCTGTGTAGTTTTGAGATAACATGGGAATCTTGAGTTTGTTTTCATTTGGCAAAATTTTTACATGCTGACAGATTTCAAGTGATCCGAAGTATATGGAAGTATTTGGTAGGTCCCTCGAGTATCTTATTCTGCTCTCTTTTTTTGTTATTCCAACGGATAATTTTTTGTAATGTTTATAGTTAAGGGACTTTCTAATATGATCTTATTGCATTCAGTGTTTATGATGGCATGAAAGAGTATGCTTTTTGTTCATCATTTTTCATTTGTTTATTTTTAACAGTGATTTAATTAAAGTTGACTCTGCTACTTTGGATGATGTATCTGATAAATTTCATACTTGGATTTCTTTCAAGTCTGTTAGGTGTTTGTTCCGCTTTCTAAATTGAATGTTAACCTGTAACACAACAAGAAAACAAATCACAGTATACAATTCACAAAGAACTATATAAACTGAAATCAAAACAGGAGTAAGGGAAATAGGCTCAGGTCGAGCAGGGTTTCCTTCCAAACATCTTCACCGGGGAACCAAGGTATCGTAGCCAAAAGATGGGAGACACACACACTAGAATCCTCACACCAAGACACACACAGTCTATTTGAACGGAAACACAGCAAGGGAATAGCACACACACTGCCCGAGCACTCCACAGATGCACACACTCGGTTCACGGCCACAGCGCACACAGCACCACAGCTCGAACCACAAGTGCACCGAGCTAAGCTCACGGCCAACGTTTGGAACCACCCCCACACCGTAGCACAAAGCTCACGGCCAACCACCACAGAGACGCGAAAAAGGGGGAGGCAGAATACACAAAGTAATCGGTTTTCAGGCTTACCATATCAGGGAACAATCACCATGATAAATAGCATTGAAGAAGACGAAGGGAAGAGAGCAAGTCCCAAGAATCTGGAGCAAGCCGAGGAGGCGCGGAGAAGGTTCTGGAATTGGGTAAGTGAAGAGGCGAAGAGACAATCTGGAACAAGTAAAGGGCTTCGGGAAAACATAAGCAATAAAGAGGGGAGGCTAAGGCCCAACAGGTAATGGGCCAAAACCCAACAAATCTCCACCTTGGCACAATACCGGCTCCACCTCAACGTAAGGAAAACCCATAGATGACTCATCATCGCCCAAAGGGTCCCCACAACACACAAAGCATTGTGTGGACCAAATTCCCGTCATAGCACAAAGCACAGACAAAGAACACAGACAATAACCAACACAAAGAGGTTAAAGTCAATAATCGGGGTAACAAATTCTATAACACGCACAAAGCAGTTAAAGACTACCAACACAGTCAGCAACATTAATCAATCACCTGTATCAAAATTCAAAATTTTTAGACATGATTGCAATTTAGAAATAGGTAAACACTTAGTTCTCATATTAGCAGGATTATATTCAGAAGGAATCTTTTCAAGATTAACTAACCATTTAGTCACTACATCCCTAATGTAATGAAATCTAACATCAATATGCTTAGTGCGATCATGAAAAACAGGATTCTTACACAATTGAATGCCGGACTGAGAATCAGAAAATACCTCTACCTTACCTTCGAGCAAGCTAAGTTCAGAGATCAAACCTTTCAGCCAGACAGCTTCCTTCAAAGCTTATGTTACAGCAACATATTCTAATTCCGTTGTCGACAAGGCAACGATATGCTGCAGCTGCGATTTCCAACTTATACATGCTCCACACAAAGTAAAAACATATGAAGTAGTATATTTTCTATTGTCCTTATCATTAGCATAATTAGAATCAACATATCCTTTCAATATGACACCTTCAGCACATTTAGAAAAACATAAGCCATAATGCATAGAGTTTTTCAAATATTGCAACAACCATTTAACAGCATTCCAATGTACCACACCAGGATTAGACATATATCTACTCAAGCAGCTAACAGCATAAGCAATGTCAGGTCTAGTGCTAACCATCAAATACATTATAGAACCAATTACATTTGAATACGGTACATTTTTCATGGCATCAAAGTCAACATCAGTTTTGGGACTTTGATATTTACTTAGCACAAAATGAGTAGCTAAGGGCACGTTAACAGGTTAAGCATCAAACATGGAAAATTTCTTTAAAATTTTCTCTACATAAGAAGTTTGCTTTAACCAGAGAGTAGATTCCTTTCTATCTCTCACAATGTCCATGCCTAGGATTCTACTAGCATCACCTAAGAACTTCATATCAAATTTATCACTTAAACAGTTCTTAATATGCTCAATGGATTTCAGACAAGGACTAGCAATCAACATATCATCCACATAAATCAACAAGAAAACAGGCACTGGCATTTTATCCTTAAAACACAAGCAATGATCAAAAGAGATTCTTTTAAATTTTAAAGTAAGCATGCATTCATCAAACTTCTTATTCCATTGCCTAGGTGACTGTTTTAGGCCATACAAAGATTTATTAAGCAAACAAATGTGATTAGGGTTCTTTGAGTCAACAAAACCATCAGGTTGTTTCATGTAAATCTTTTCATCTAAGTCACCATGCAAAAAAGCGGTTTTAACATCCATCTGTTTAAGTTCCCAATTAAAGTGAGCAACAAGTGATAATAAAATTCTCACAGTCAATAGGAGCAAAGATTTCAGTATAATCAATACCCTCTCTTTGAGTAAAACATTTTGCAACTAGCCTAGCTTTATATCTAACAGAATCAGCTTCATTCTTTACCTTAAATAACCAATTGCAATCTACCAAAGAGCAATTAACAGGTTTAGGTACAAGAGTCCATGTATGATTCACAACTAAGAATGCATTTCATCTTTCATGGCAATAAGCCAATACACAACATTTTTAGATTTCAAAGCTTCATTATAGGTCTTAGGCTCACAATTATCAATTGACTCAAACATATTGAAAACATGCGATGTGAGGTGAAAATCATTAAACCTAGCAGGTTGTTTCACATTTCTTTTAACCCTATCTCTAGTCAACATATAATCATGCAGATCTTCATGTTCATTAGCAACCAATTCATTATGCACATGTTCGTCAACATTTTCATGCAAATTCGGTTCATAAACAGGCAAGTTCTCATGATCCATATCAGGGAGCACATCGTTTTCAATAACAGGGGTAACAATAGGCAAAGACTCCACCTTGCTCGGTGTAGTCTCAGACTCACAATCAGATTCAGGCAAAGATGGAAGCAAGCAAGGCATCTCAGATTCATTAAAAATGACATCCCTACTTATAATAGTTTTGAAACCAGGTTCACATCTTAACCAAAGCCTATATCCTTTCACACCCTCAGGATAACCAAGAAATACGCACTTAACGGACCTAGGTTCAAGTTTGTCTCCTTTCCTATGCACAAAAGCAGAACAACCAAACACTTTAAGATTTGAAAAATCTAATTTCTTACCAGAAAAAACACTTTCGGGACACTTACCATTCAAAGGCACGGAAGGGGATCTATTTATCAAATAAGAAGCTGTCACGACAGCTTCGCCTCAGAACTTCTTTGAGAGTCCAGAAGATGCAAGCATACTTCTAACTCTCTCGAGTAAAGTTCTGTTCATCCTCTCAGCAACACCATTCTCCTGGGGAGTATAGGGCACAGTCTTGTGTCTCAGAATCCCAGATTCACTGCACAAGTCATCAAACAAGATATTGCAGAATTCCATTCCATTATCTGTCCTAAGCCGTTTAATCTTTTTTCCAGTTTGGTTTTCTATCAAAATCTTCCAGTTTTTAAATTTATCAAAAACATCAGATTTATTATTCATTAGAAAAATCCACACTTTTCTAGAGTAATCATCAATGATAGACAAGAAATACCTATTACCACCTTGAGTTGGGACGGGCGAAGGTCCCCAAACATCAGCATGCAGGTATTCAAGTATATCAGAACATTTAGTCACATTGGGGGAAGGGGAGATCGGAAATTTAACTCTTTGATGTTTCCCTAAAACACAGGAATCACAAAAAGTCATGCAAGACAATTTATCCCTACCAAAACAACCATCTTTATGTAAAATCTCTAATTCTTTAGAACTCATATGACCTAACCTTTTATGCCATAAATCAGTTAAATCATCTGACACAGAATTAGCACAGATTTTATCACAGACTGTTTTGCAAACATACAAATTCCTTCTTTTCTCAGCCTTAAAAGCTACCAAAGACCCCCGCATAATTTTCATGCAACCATTTCCCCATTTACCCTCATAACCATCATACTCTAAAGCTGCACAAGACATCAAGTTATTGCACAAAGCAGGAACATGTCTAACATCTTTCAAAGTCACGGAATAACCAGATTCAAATTTCAGACAAATATTACCAATACCAGAAACTTTACACAATTTCTCATTGGCCATAGAAACAGAAGCATGCTCAATTTCTTTGTAGCTAGAAAATAAATTTTTAAGTGGTGTCATGTGATAAGTGCAACCTGTTAGGATCGGTCCGGAGTGTTTAGAGGGGGGGGGGGGGGTGAATGAACACTCCTTATAAAATTTATCCCTTGTGAATTCTTTCAGATTAGTGAAAGAAATCTGTTACTTAATCAACTCTTTGAACAGAACAGACCACTAAAAAGGTAAGTGCGGAAACGGTCTGCTCTTGTAAAAGTAAGAACGGCTTGATGGCTAAGTGCAGAAGGATAAAACAAAGGATATGTTTCTGGAAGTTCGAAGGTGGTGTAATCCTTCTACGTCTCCCCTTCTTCCAATTAAGGAAGGTTTATACTAGAAGACTTTGATTTATACAATCCTGTTGTACAAACCCGATTCAGGCTGGATTTACCTCACTACCAGTCTGAAACTCCTAGTCACTCAACCTGCTCAGACACACTCTGTCTGACAGTTACAATAAGTTGCTCACTTCTATTTTTCAATACACAATGCGCACAGTGATCCTACAATGATCAAATGTTACAAAGTAATCGCGCTTAAATAAATAACTTCAGCTCGAGAGCTTCTGAACTTTGTAAGCGTGTGCAGTTGCTTTCTTGTGTGTTTTTCAATTGATCAGCGTGAGTTCGAATCGAGAGTCTATGTCTTCCATTTGTTGCATCCTTTTATAGTTGAGGGTAGCAACGGCATTGTTTCCCTTAATGTGCAACTTTGACTCTTTTTAAACTCTGAGAAAGCTACAGTCTTCTTCTTCAGGACACTTGCCGTTCTGGTGTATGCTTTCGGCGACTGTCAGGTAAGCTCTTCTTTGTCTTCTTACCTTTAATGGCAATCTTCAATTTTTGATCCTTTGTAGCATTAATTACAGCATTAAATGCTACAATAAATGACCGTTAATGGTTCGGACTGAGAAGCCATCCTTTATGTATCTTTGACTGCTCTGATCTGATAAAGGTTGAGATCGATCTGAAGTATCGATCTAGTCAGTCTGGAATCCATCGATCCGGTCTGATATGTGATATTCTTTATCAGCTTGCTCTGTTTTGCGCGATCGATCTGATATGCCTGATTTCCATCGATCCGGTCTGAAATGTTCTGTCATCTTGCTCTGTTTTGTCCGATCGATCTGGTCAATCTGATTTCTATCGATCCGGTCTGAAATGTTTTGTCATCTTTAAAATCTCATCGATAAGGTCCGGAACTAACAAATTCCCCCTTTTTGATGATGACAAAACCTAGCTTCTAAGTCATTTTAACCAGTCTTGATAAGAGCTCTGAAGCGAATGCTTTCGGATCGATTACTTCTTTGTTCAAAATAAATGAACATTATTAAGTTGGATGGATTAAATCTTTATTATTAAGCCTTATGATGAAGTTCAAAATAAATGAACACAGACTTAATCAAACGAGGATTTTATTGATCACCAAGAAAATCCTAACATACACAGTCTGAAAATATTATTTTCTAGAAGGCGGCCTGAAGTCTGTCTTCTTTTCCCCCTTTTTGTCAGCAGCAATCTCTTGAAGAAAGTCGACAACTTGTGCTAGCTGCGCGCTGATAGCGTCAAGACGAACGTCTTGAGCGCGGAGGGAATTGGCAACAGATGCTCTGACTTCAGTAGCTAGCTCGATCTGCTCTTTTCTCAGACTGTTCTTGTAAGAGGCCTGTTGAGAAAACAGATCGTTTATGCCGCGCTGAAGGCTTCCGATACTGGCATTCATCTTCTCTTTGAAAGAAGCAAAGTCCAAGGCTGTGACCCTCTGACCTTGATGAACTTCTAGAATGCGTTGAGTCAAGGACAGACAGGTATCAGAGAAGTGCTGGATAGTCCGTGCCAGGGATGGAGGTGCATCAGATAGCTTGCTGGGAGAGTGATCTGATGATGACATGGCATGGTCATCTTCTTCAGCAATCGGCACGATGGAAGAAATGGCAGCTTGATGACTTTCGGATCGGATCAAGAGTGACCAGATCCGAAGAAAAACCTTGAATGAAGGCTAAATCTTCATCTGATGGTCCCGGAGGAGAGTGGGGACTGGGAGGTTCCTCAACTTGGAGAGCTGCAACCACTGTAGATACCACGAAATCCGGATCGATGAGGTCTGGTGCTTCAGTTGTTGCACATGCTTCAGCTGGACTGGGTTGTGCACGGGAGGCTGATGACTTCAATGGAATAGATGTTGTCGGAGAGTCCAACAGAACATTCATTGGTTCATCATCTGTTGCAGACGGAGCATTAGGCAATGGCTGCTCCGCTGTCTGGTCTGGTACGTGCTCTGCAGGCTGATCCTCTGTCTGTTTTGCTGCATCAGAGGGAATAACCTCGATAAATGGTTCTGCCAGAGTCTTGCTTGCAGAAGGATGATCCGGGCTTGTGGCTGGAGTGGAGATACCTAGCTTCTGTCGTTGAAAACGGACAGCTAAGGATAGAGCATGAACATCCATCTCGAGTTGAGCAATCACAGCCCCATCATCTCTGGCAGTTGGAGCAAGCGGATCGAAGTTCTTCTTTTTGGCAACTAGAAGCAGATTGGCCAGTCTGAATCTGTGTTTTGCCGTAAATAAATCTCTGCGCTGCACGGCAAGTCGAACATCATCAGTCTCTGTTCCTTTCAGAGCTTCCTCTTCCATCTTCTTCAATCTGTGCAACTTACCGTAGAACAGCTCGATGTTGTTGATAGTCCGGTACTGGACATATTCATCAAAAACCACAATGAGTTCTTTTAGTCTCTCATCAACATCCTCCATAGCGATGTCGATGGCAGTCTGTGCGGCAGATTTGGGTTTAGAAGAGAGGGGTTCGGTGAGAATGGCTTTTCCCTTGCCGGCGGAGGAAGGGGACTTAATCCCTGATTGGGTATAGTCTCCCAACTCAGTGATAACTATCCCTTTGACCACGGGATTGGCAGAGGGAATTCTAAGGGTGACTTTGGGTGCAGGGGTTGAAGCTTGTGAAAGCTGGGTGGAAGGTTGAGGGGCAGGGGTTGCTTTAGGGGGTGGCAGTATGGGTGGAGGTAGAGATTTGGCTGGTTTGGTAATCTGGGTTCGGGGCTTTTTGGGAAGTGGCTTGGTTGGTGATGAGTGAGCAGACTGGGTTGCTTCCGAGTCAGTCTGAATGGTCAGCTTCCGCTTGACCCGAGGTTTGCGCACAGCAACTTGTTCCTCGTCCTGCTCAACCTTGACTGCAGCCAGAGTAGCAGGAGTAGGCGGAACACTCTTGGACTTCAGCAGTGCAAGCCCTTTGGAGTTAAGGATCTTAAGGGGGCGGAGAGCAGACGGCTTGCTCAGCTCGAGGCCTAAGGACTCCAAGAGCTTGCTGAGAGGAACAGCAAAGCATACGGCGTGCTTGGATGCAATCACCGTTTCCAGCGGTACTCCAAACAAAATTATGGACCAGTTTATCTTCTGGCCGGATACAATAGCCGCCATAGCCCTGAACTTTTCGGCGGTTACAGCATCGAAACTTCCTGCTTTACCCAAAAGTGGCTTGCCTACCACTTCGCACAGCACCTGGAAATGTAAGAGCATTTCCTTCTTCTTAAAGGAGGGTTGCAAGCGGTGGCCAGAAATAGAAATCTTCCCCTGAAGATCTAAGAGTGACGCTTGAGGAGTCTGTCCGAACTCTGTCAGTCCGGAACTAGGGAGGCCAAAAGTCTTGGCCATCGTCATTGGCGAGATCTCGAAAGATTTGCCCTTGACAGTAGTAGAAATGGATGTCTTCCGGGAGACGGCGTTGGCGAACAGCTCGCGGATTTCTGAGTCATTAACAACTGTTCCGCACTCCAAAAAGTTCCTTAAACCAGATGATTTCAGGGCTCTAAAAATGGACACCATCGCAGCATCTTCTGCCCTGTAAATGTCATCAAACTCAACGGAGAGTGAGTTATGAGTGATGGTAGCCATTTGAAAGGAGTTTAAAGAAAGTGCGAAGAGTAAGAGAGTGAGAGAGTAAGAAGGTAGAAAGCGGTAAATTGTAAAAAGTGAACAAGTATGAAATGTTCAGCCCGCTAAATAGGAGAGAGAAGACACGTGTCTTAATCTCCAAGACTGAGAATTAAATAATTCAAAATAAACGGCCAGGATAAAGAAAGATAAGGCGGTTAAAGTACAACTAGTTAAAATGGTCAATCAGTCCGAGCTGTTGTTATTTTCCAGACAGATCATAGGATAAAATCAGACTGACAAGGATCGGTCTGAAAGTTCGGACCGGTCTGTGTCTTTCTGAACACTGTATTATCGATCTGTGGTGACAAAAATCTTCAAGTGCGAAAAGAATAAAAACATCTAAACTAATTAAGATAAGTCAATTAAACCAAGAATTTGACGGAAATAATTAAACTTAGCCTCAGGAAGCGGTTTAGTGAAGATGTCTGCTGCTTGCTGCTCTGTTGAAATGTGCTCGATCCGAATTTCCTTTTTGCCAACATGATCTCGAATAAAATGATGTCGTATATCAATATGCTTTGTTCGAGAGTGCAGAACTGGATTATACGTTATAGCAATTGCACTTGTGTTGTCGCAAAATATCGGAGAGTCAACAGCTTGGATGCCATAGTCTTTGAGCTGGTGTTGAATCCAGAGCATTTGAGCACAACAGCTTCCAGCGGCTAGGTATTCTGCTTCAGCTGTGGATGTGGCAATCGATGTCTGCTTCTTACTGAACCAAGAGATCAATCTTTCACCTAGAAATTGACATGTTCCACTGGTGCTTTTACGATCGATCTTACACCCAGCGTAGTCTGCGTCTGAATACCCGATCAAGCTGAAGTTTGAATCTTTGGAGTACCAAAGACCAACGTTCTGATATCCTTTTAAATATTTCAGAATACGCTTGGCAGCAATAAAATGTGATTGCTTTGGTTCTGACTGAAATCTGGCGCACATACAGACTGAAAACATAATATCGGGCCGGCTCGCTGTAAGATACAATAGCGATCCGATTAGTCCTCTATACATGGTTACTTCAACTGCCGTTCCCCCTTCATCTTTGTCTAACTTGATTGTTGGACTCATTGGAGTTGATGCAGTTGAGCATGTTTCCATTCCAAATCTCTTGAGGAGCTCTTTGGTATACTTGGTCTGATTGATGAAAATGTCATTGTTGAGCTGTTTTACTTGTAGACCCAGAAAGAATGACAATTCTCCCATCATGCTCATCTCGAACTGTCCCTGCATTAACTTAGAAAATTTCTCGCACAATTTGGGGTTAGTTGACCCAAAGATTATGTCATCAACATAAATCTGAACTAATAGGGTATGTTCCCCCTTAATGAATTTAAATAGAGTTTTATCTACTGAGCCGATCTGGAAATCATGGTTCAGCAGAAATTGAGATAGAGTGTCATACCAGGCTCTTGGAGCTTGTTTCAGACCATACACTGCTTTATTCAGTAGATATACATGATTGGGATACAGATGGTTCTGAAATCCAGGTGGTTGCTCGATATAGACTTCTTCCTGAAGCTTTCCATTAAGAAAGGCGCTCTTGACGTCCATCTGATATACTTTGAAGTCTTTAAAGGCAGCATAAGCAAGAAAGATTCGGATAGCTTCAAGTCTGGCGACTGGTGCAAATGATTCATCGAAGTCGATTCCTTCTTCTTGTCTGAATCCCTGTGCCACCAGTCTGGCTTTGTTTCTAACCACAGTTCCATCTGCGTCTAGCTTATTTCTGAAGACCCATCTGGTTCCAATAACAGGCAGATCGCTTGGTCTGGGGGTTAGACTCCAAACTTGATTTTGTTCGAATTGATTAAGCTCTTCTTGCATTGCTTTAATCCAGTTGAAGTCAGTCAGAGCTTCATCGATCTTCTTGGGTTCCAGAGTTGAGATGAAGGCAGCATGAGTGAACTCATCCATCATCTGTCCTCTGGTTCTGATTGGTGCAGAAGGACTACCAATCACTAGATTAGGTGGATGCTTCTTAGTCCATCGATAGCTTGACTCTGGATTGTCTGGTCCGGTCGGATGAACAGTAACAGCAAGATCAGCATCTGCTTTAATATTTGAGTCAGGAGCATCCGGATCAGCTCGATCTGAATTTTCTTCAAAGTCTTGATCCGGTCTGTCTGGTACTTCTGGTTCTGGTGGATTGTCTCTTAACCTGTTAGCTACAATCTCATCATCACTGTTAGCTTCGAGATGGATATTTTCCATCTGATTTTGAATTGATTCTTTGTTGCCCTCAACACATAAAGTTTCATCAAAGACTACATGAACAGATTCTTCTACAGTTAAAGTTCGATTATTAAAAACTCGATAAGCTTTGCTAATTGATGAATACCCTAAGAATATACCATTATCTGACTTAGCTTCAAATGCTGTAAGATGACTCTTACCATTGTTGTGAACGAAGCATTTACAGCCAAATACATGAAAGTGAGAAACAGATGGTCTGTTACCAGTCCATATTTCATATGGAGTGAGATTCAGCTTCTTGTTAATCATAGATCGGTTTTGAGTGTAGCAAGCAGTATTTACAGCTTCTGCCCAGAACTTTTGAGAGATTCCAGAATCAGCAAGCATTGTTCTTGCTGCTTCCTTGAGCGTTCTGTTTCTTCGTTCTGCAACTCCATTCTGTTGAGGAGTTCGAGCAGCTGAAAACTCATGCTTGATTCCATGATCTTCTAGAAAGGATTCAAGATTCTGATTTGAAAACTCAGTGCCTTTGTCACTTCGAATCCTGTCTATGCTGGATGATTTCTCGTTCTGAGTGCGTTTCAGCAGCTTGATCAACTTCGGACCGGTCTGATCTTTACTGCTTAAGAATATAGTCCATGTAAAGCGTGAGTAATCATCAATAACAACAAGAGTATACCGCATTCCCCCTAAACTTGTTATTGGTATAGGACCAAACAAGTCCATATGCAGTAATTCTAAACAGCGGGAGGAGGATTTGGCATTCTTGTTTTTGAAGGATGATCTGATCTGTTTGCCCATTTGGCAAGCTTCGCAGATCTTATCCTTAGAAAAATCGATCTTGGGCAGACCGATAACTAAATCATGTTTACACAGGCTAGCAATGGTCTTAAAGTTGATATGATTCAAGCACTTATGCCACAGCCAATGTTTATTATCATTGTTAGCGATGAAGCAAGTAGGATTATCAGGTTGAGCATGATTCCAGTTAATCTTATAGGTGTTTCCATTCCTGATTCCTACGAGCATGGTCATACCGTCTGATGATTTAACAGTGCAAGTGTGTTTATGAAATTCTACAGCATAACCATTATCACAGAGTTGACTTATACTAATCAGATTATAGCACAGATTTTCAACTAACAGCACATCATTGATAATAATGTTACCATGGACAATCTTACCCTTGCCCACGGTCTTACCCTTTGAGTTATCCCCGAAAATGATTTTGGGTCCAATACATTCTGTCACTTCAGACAGCAGCTCGATGTTTCCAGTCATGTGACGGGAACACCCACTGTCCAAATACCAGTCTGATGCGAGTTTCTTCGGTACCTGTCATCAAATATGATTATTGTTGGTACCCAATCCTATTTGGGTCCAGAACGGATTAGCCCTTTGGGAACCCACACCTGTATCAGCTTCAATGGCTTGTGTGTGTAGGGTGTGCTGTGTGCTGGTCTGTTTTGATGCTGTGTGTGATAATGTGTGCGCTGCAAAAACCTTTGATTCTCATAAGGTAGTCTATATCTTCGTTGAATCGGTTTTGAGTTATAGTAATTGTATTGTCTTCCTTGCCTTCGATCTTGCACCTTTGGATTTGGTCTGATAGACGCAAATCTTGCTGGTGCCTTTTCTTTGGCTTGGTCAACATAACCAATTCCTTTTCTCAGATTTTGATTCTCGTAAGAGACTCTTGTTTGAATCTTAGGTGCTTCAGTTTCATATACTGTGCTGGATTTAACAAATGTCATTTGTTTGACTTGATTCTTTACCAGCAACAGCTCAGATTCATCTTTGGTGCATTCTTTGGTGTCAAAGCCTATGCCGGTGAAATCACCGACGTTTCTTTGAACCTCTTGTAATTTTTCCAAGGATGTTCTGAATTTTGTCCATGTTTTGAATATATGTGAGAGCTTAGCATTTTGTGTGCTAATTCTCTTATTTTCTTCATGGAGCTGATCATAAGAGATTTTCAGCTTATTCAGCTCGATCTGGAGATTTTTGCACTCACCCTGCTCAGAACAGCTTGGTTTGTTGTGCTCATCCATTTGAGTACTGATTTTGGCTTTATTCTTCTCAAATGATTCAGCTAAGATCCTATAATCATTAGCCATGTCTTGCAGTGCGGACATGAGCTCTTCTCGTGTAAATTCATTTGAGTCAAGATCATATACCTCGTCTGTCTGACTCATTTCTTCGTCTGCCATAAGACATTGAATATCTTCTTCGCTTTCGCTGGAAGAATATTCAGAGCTTTCCGAGTCTGAGTCTGTCTGAGCCCATTTGCTGTTTCCTTCTTCAGCTACTAGGACTTTTTGGGATTTTCCATGATTCTTGCGGTCTTTGTAGTGCTTCTTCTTTCTATCATCACGATGCTTCTCTTTCCGTTCTTCTTTCTTCGGTCTGGTGCAATCTGCAATGAAGTGTCCGGTCTTACCACAATTGTAGCAAGCCTGATCGTTAACAGTATCATCTTTTCTTGATTTATAATGATGAGAGGGTTTGAAGTTCCTCTTATTTTTAGACATAAATTTACCGAATTTCTTGATAAATAATGACATAGCATCGTTACTCATCTGTTCAGCAGATCGGTCTGATGTTGAAGCGATCTGGTCTGGAGTGGCTGCCAGGGCCTTGTTTGGTTGAGAGATGAATGGCTCTGCTTCACCTCTGCTTATCAGTTCAAACTCATAGGCCTTAAGATCTGCAAGCAGATCATGAAGTTCAACCTTGTTAAGGTCTTTTGATTCCCTCATGGCAATGGTCTTTACATCCCATTCCTTTGGCAGAGCTCTCATTACTTTCAGAGCGATCTCTCTGTTAGAATATTCCTTCCCCAGACCATTCAATTCATTTATGATGCCGGTGACTCTTTCATCAAACTCATTTAGAGTTTCTCCACTTTTCATCTTTATGCTCTCAAATCTTTGAAGAGCAACAGTTAACTTGTTTTCTTTGGTCTGGTCGTTGCCTTCACATAGCTGTGCTATCTTCTCCCAAATTTCTTTGGCAGTAGAGCACATTTTGATTTTGCTGAACATGTTCTTGTCCAAAGTCTTGAACAAGATGTCTTTGGCCACATTATCGAGATTTGCCTTCTTTCTTTCCTCATTCGTCCAGAGGGATCTGTCTTTTTTCACCATTTGTGGTTCTCCACCAGAGGTGGCTACTGCTGTATTGATTTTTAAAATCTTCATTGGTACATCAGTGATGACGAACCACATATCGTCATCCTGAGCTGCCAGATGAGCTTGCATTCTGATTCTCCAGTCATCATAGTCTTCTTTTGAGAACATGGGGATTTTGTTGAATGATGCCATCAGCTTAGTAGTCTTTGTGCTGATTAAGATGACCTGCTCTGATACCACTTGTTAGGATCGGTCCGGAGTGTTTAGAGGGGGGGTGAATGAACACTCCTTATAAAATTTATCCCTTGTGAATTCTTTCGGATTAGTGAAAGAAATCTGTTACTTAATCAACTCTTTGAACAGAACAGACCACTAAAAAGGTAAGTGCGGAAACGGTCTGCTCTTGTAAAAGTAAGAACGGCTTGATGGCTAAGTGCAGAAGGATAAAACAAAGGATATGTTTCTGGAAGTTCGAAGGTGGTGTAATCCTTCTACGTCTCCCCTTCTTCCAATTAAGGAAGGTTTATACTAGAAGACTTTGATTATACAATCCTGTTGTACAAACCCGATTCAGGCTGGATTTACCTCACTACCAGTCTGAAACTCCTAGTCACCCAACCTGCTCAGACACACTCTGTCTGACAGTTACAATAAGTTGCTCACTTCTATTTTTCAATACACAATGCGCACAGTGATCCTACAATGATCAAATGTTACAAAGTAATCGCGCTTAAATAAATAACTTCAGCTCGAGAGCTTCTGAACTTTGTAAGCGTGTGCAGTTGCTTTCTTGTGTGTTTTTCAATTGATCAGCGTGAGTTCGAATCGAGAGTCTATGTCTTCCATTTGTTGCATCCTTTTATAGTTGAGGGTAGCAACGGCATTGTTTCCCTTAATGTGCAACTTTGACTCTTTTTAAACTCTGAGAAAGCTACAGTCTTCTTCTTCAGGACACTTGCCGTTCTGGTGTATGCTTTCGGCGACTGTCAGGTAAGCTCTTCTTTGTCTTCTTACCTTTAATGGCAATCTTCAATTTTTGATCCTTTGTAGCATTAATTACAGCATTAAATGCTACAATAAATGACCGTTAATGGTTCGGACTGAGAAGCCATCCTTTATGTATCTTTGACTGCTCTGATCTGATAAAGGTTGAGATCGATCTGAAGTATCGATCTAGTCAGTCTGGAATCCATCGATCCGGTCTGATATGTGATATTCTTTATCAGCTTGCTCTGTTTTGCGCGATCGATCTGATATGCCTGATTTCCATCGATCCGGTCTGAAATGTTCTGTCATCTTGCTCTGTTTTGTCCGATCGATCTGGTCAAACTGATTTCTATCGATCCGGTCTGAAATGTTTTGTCATCTTTAAAATCTCATCGATAAGGTCCGGAACTAACACAACCTGAGTCAATAAGCCATTCATTTTCACACACAGGTAATGAAAGCACAGAGTTCACAGAGTCACATAATTCAGTCACCATAAAAATATCCCCTATGTTTTCCCCAGAGGTAGAAGCATTGTTCGCTTGTTCATTTGTCTGATTTCCATTTCTATTCTGATTCTTCTTTTTAGGGCAATCTTTTATGAAATGATTTGGGTCCCCACAATTGTAACATTTTTTTTACTAGGCCTAGATTTCGATCTAGCCTTACTTTTTCCTCTTTTATCACCTTTTTGATATTGGTTATTGTTATTATGCCTATGTTGTGATCTTCCACGAACGTGCATAACTTCACCAGAGGATTGTCTATTACCTTTGTTAACTTTTAGATCTAATTCCTTGCTTTTTAGGCCGTTCATTACAGTAACCAATGTAATAGAATCTCTACCGTACTTAATGGCGGATTTTACATCACTATAATTTTCAGGAATAGCATTTAAAAGAACAATAGGTGAATAGTCGTCAATGTTCTTATCTCCTGTCAATTTAATATCTTGAATTAACTTAGTAAACACATCCAAATTTTCATCTACGTCTTTGTTCAAGTCTAGCTTGAATCTGAAAAATTTTTCTAACAAGAAAAGTTTACTTGGCAAAGATTTTTCAGTAAACATTTCTTCCAATTTTTCCCAAAGATCTTTTGCAGATGATAGTTTACCACATTTCCTGAGCACAGAGTCAGATAAGTTCAAGATAATAGAAGAGTAAGCATATTCGTCATCTTCAAGTTTCTTAGCAGATGTAATGTTTTCAGCCCAATTACCGTCAATAGCTTTAAATACTTTTTGCTGTATTAAGATTCATTTCATCTTTTGTTGCCATATCGAAAAATCAGATTTTCCATTAAAGGGTTCAAGGTTATATCCAGAAATTGAAGCCATCACACATACGCAAGGAGGCACACACAATTTCAACAACCAGTCAGCAGAAGCAAGGACCACAAGGCACAAACAAACTATGAAAGAATCAGTCAAGCTAAGGGGAGGAGAAATCGCTATCACCCACAAGATCACAATACACTCAAAGGTGTACGAGCATGGGGCTTCAGATAGAGATTTTCCTACGGGTAAGGGACATAATTACTTAGAAACAACGTAGTAAAAAAGATTACGGGTCAAGATAATCACTTACTACCCAGAGACAAAGCTCTGGGGTGACGAAACCACACTGGCCGAAGCACCGAAGGCACTGTGCGAGATCTGCCCGAGATTCCAGCCGCTGCCCGAGCACTCCAGCCGCTGCCCGAACACTCCAGCTGCTGCCCGAACTCCAGCGATCACTGCCCGAGACCCACCGAGCACTCCACCAGGCACGGGACGCTCTGATACCACTGTTAGGTGTTTGTTCCGCTTTCTAAATTGAATGTTAACCTGTAACACAACAAGAAAACAAATCACAGTATACAATTCACAAAGAACTATATAAACTGAAATCAAAACAGGATAAGGGAAATAGGCTCAGGTCGAGCAGGGTTTCCTTCCAAACGTCTTCACCGGGGAACCAAGGTATCGTAGCCAAAAGATGGGAGACACACACACTGGAATCCTCACACCAAGACACACACAGTCTACTTGAACGGAAACACAGCAAGGGAATAGCACACACACTGCCCGAGCACTCCACAGATGCACACACTCGGTTCACGGCCACAGCGCACACAACACCACAGCTCGAACCACAAGTGCACCAAGCTAAGCTCACGGCCAACGTTTGGAACCACCCCCACACCGTAGCACAAAGCTCACGGCCAACCACCACAGAGACGCGAAAAAGGGGGAGGCAGAATACACAAAGTAATCGGTTTTCAGGCTTACCATATCAGGGAACAATCACCATGATAAATAGCATTGAAGAAGACGAAGGGAAGAGAGCAAGTCCCAAGAATCTGGAGCAAGCCGAGGAGGCGCGGAGAAGGTTCTGGAATGGGGTAAGTGAAGAGGCGAAGAGACAATTTGGAACAAGTAAAGGGCTTCGGGAAAACATAAGCAATAAAGAGGGAAGGCTAAGGCCCAACAGGTAATGGGCCAAAACCCAACAAAGTCAATTGCCTATAATAATTTTTATGGTGCTATACAATACTCTAAACCTGACTTTATTTTGACGAGTTGGCTTGTCCTATATCAACATTAATATTAATAGGAAGAGTCGGTGGTAATTGATTAACCGAAAATCATTTTTCCCCTCTATCGTACAGTGGTCAAATTAGCATCTTTTAGGTAGGTTTTTTTTCACATCTTTGGGATCAAATATTTAATGAATTTATTCAACTGTGAATTGCCAAAAACTGCCCTTTATTATACGAGACATATTGCAAAATGTTATGAACTCTTCTTATTCATGTCTCGGTTTCCTTTGCAGAACTCAGCGCAGAGAAATCTGGGGATGTCCTCTACAAAAAGGTATATTAATTTGCGTTCAGTTCCATCTTCTACACTTAGTATGATCTGATGAGTTCTTCTGCAATACGTTAATATCTATGTGAATAAGCAACTTCAAAGTTCTGTTTGTTCAACATATTATACGTTTATGCTTATCTTCCTCCGGGAAGTTTTCCTGTAGCCTCTTCCAGGAGGGATTTTCATCTTGCATTTTAATTTATTTTTGTAAATTTCTCGATTTTGAGTATTTTTTAAGAAGTTTTCCCAGAAGGCACTTTCAGCCTATTTATCTGTTCTTCTTATAGCTATTTTTTTGGTATCCAAGTGAATTAATTGTTACTTAAGACACAAAATTATAACTTGTTACAGATCATAGTGAAACCGTTTTATTGAAAAGACAAGCTTTTACTACATGCGCGTTGCAAAAAATCAAAATGCAGAGATGTTGGGATCAAAGGCAACAATCGTGTAATACTGTGCTAATCTGGTGCATTTATTAGTTGAGGGACTAAAGGGCACAAAATGAAAAGTTTGGGGATTACAGCAGTAATTTTACCAGAAATTTAAACCATATGTTCTCCAACACATTTATCCTTGTACTATATCCTTGTGCTGATTATAATTCCAAACAATGATGTCCGCAACATTACCTTTACTCAATGCAGGCTTGACTTACATATCTTTAGAGAAGATCTAAGATTTATGGTATAGAGGAAGAGATGGCCAAGACGAGACTTAAATTTTGGATCAGCCAAAGCGGGCAATCTCCAACGTCCCATGACGCGGTCGACGGTGAGGCCTATATTTTTGGCATACCTCGATTGATTATGTATATTAAGTAATGTAGTGCCTGTACTAATTCGTATGAAATATCAGTGTACGTATTGTTGTCGTACCTGGGGCCAACAAGTGGTATCAGAGCCTTGTTTTAAAATCTTGTAAAATTCTGAGTATGCTATGTAGTTGCAACTTTGGCTGATCTTCCACACATGGGAAAAATTTAACGGAAGCAATTTCATGCTGTGAAAAATGAAGATGCAGGCAAGGATTGTTGCTTGGCGGCTATTGGAGATAGATCGAAGGATATCACGAAAGATGAAATGAGGAATGAGAGAACATCTCGAAAGTATATCTTGCTGGGATCTGTTGATGATGTGAAGGGGTATCGTTTGTGAACCTCACTGCCCATAAACATATCATCAACATAGAAGATATGATAAAGGGAAACAAAGGTACACATAATTCAGATACTACAATTCAGTTGTAAAATAAGACATGAAGATTAAGGTTTTTCTAAGGCAACTCCAGAGCATGAGGAACAAGAACTAGTCAGGTCAGACTTTTTCAAAGTTCGGTAGTCAACTCGAGAGAGGAGACCACCAGGTTGGCTTTCATATTATGAAAGCAATGTTGCATACTGGCAGAGGATTGTGAGTCATCGAGTTTCCGTGAGCCTACAGTCAATTGTAGCCAATACCGATGGGATTTGTTGGCGTGCATTACTCCGGAATCGTTAAAAACCTATATATTTTAGCTTGGCATACCTAGGAGGTATTCTAAAGTAGATCTGTAGATGGTTTTTGAGTTGCAAGCTAATCGACTGTGAGTCTGTGACTTGAAGATTTCTGCTCTGAAGTGTGAATTTTTTATAGATGCTTGTAACCTTTCAGCATAGTGGCCGATCATATTTCTTATGAGCTTGTTACTCCTGATGGTTGAATGAATTCGAGTACAGACTTATCAATTCAGTGCTCAATTATTCTTACTACTTTGTGCTCCAAATTAAATGAGAATGTTCTTTTTTTCAGTTGAGCAAGGTTTGATAGAACTTCGAAAACTGGGAATCGAGCAAAGAATCTGGGAGGCATCCCGCAAAGATATTGACCACGGAGCATCCCTTGTTGGACGAAATTCTTTTGCATAGTCCTAGAATTCTACTCGATAATTCTTCTCCCAAAATTCAGGACAATCTACTCTTACTCAGTTACGCGTTTGATTTAATTATTTACAGAAAATGTATATTAACTCTTATTTTAAAAAAAAAAAAACGCAAGAGAGCTATCTTTGGCTTTAGACTGCCACTGAATGAGAAGGTCACAATTTCTACTGTAGTAAATGTTTGTTTCCATATAATGGAGACCACATTCTTCTAAGGTTCTGTGTCAGCCTCGATGCTTTGATTCAGCGTACCAGGAAGACGATTAATTGATTACAGTGTTCAAGATTATTTGACGTCTGGGCTGTTTCAGGATGCATATGGAGCCATCTGATATATGGGATGAAAGTAATGAAGTTTATTTTCTCATCAATTTCGAGTGTTTGCAGATGCTTATTAGAAGTGCTTATCTGATTTTTAGATTTAAAAAAAATAGATTCTGGGCGTTCTATGAAAAACAGGTAAAGCAGAACCAGAGAAGTAAGTTAGTAGCAAACACTCAATTCTTGTGTAAAAGCATTTTTTTAATAGCAAACACTCAATGTTTTTTGTGTAAAAGCATTTTTTTTCAATTTTAAGCAAAAACAACATAGAAGTACTTTGACTAAGCAATTGTGTTTCAATGGTTCTACCTGAGGTAAAAGATAAAGTTCTTATTGGACAAAAGAAGTAGGATGTTAAACATTTGATTGATGAAACCTAGTCAGTGGTTCGATTATCGACACCATCTAAACTCCCAATTGAGAACAAACTATACGCAAGAGAGACAACCACAAGAATACAGGACAATACACTTTAAATGAACATATGAAGAGAGAGAGAAGAGGACTTGTCCTTTCTCATTTGGAAAGTTTCAATGTGGCCATTGGCATAAAGTATTTGCAGAGAGAATTTTAAAGAAATCCTAGCTGTGCTCTGCAGCTGGTTTTGGATGCCATTACAGAATTCATGCCAATGAGTGGGGATGGCGGGGGCTCTTGGAAATTGTCAAAATAAACCAAATGGAGACAAATGAAGCATGTGATAATATATTATAACAACTATAGTTGGCACGCAGCAAAAGAAGGGAAATAAATTAAATATTTTAGTGATGAAAAGGTTAGAATAGAAAAAGGTGGGAGTTTCTTTAATGAATAATTATAAAGGCAATGTTGGTCCAACATCCTTGTTAACAGCTAACCACTTTCTGTTGTTTGATATGGACTTAGCACACTATGTATTATATTATTACTCAAAGTTGGAGCAATCCTCGCATGAATTACATACTAACTTTTCCTTGGTTTTCTCAGTTAGACCTGACGGAAACATTGTTGCTGTCCTGAAGGGCACTACTTTCAGGAGCATCATCCACCATCTATATGGAATCTTTTTTTTTCTTTTTTAAAAAAAGATTCCAAATGAATGGTGATGATGACTCTAAGGGTACTACAATTAAGGACATCATCAAACAAACCAGACCTGACATTAGCCAAAACCCACTTTCGCTCACATCCAAGTATGGTCATAACCTACTGATTCTTTTTGTTTTTGTTCCTCCTAGCATAATGTTTTTTATCCAAAATCTAACTTTGATGGAACATATACAAATCTCATTATTACGTTGATGTCCTTTGAGAATTGAAAATTGCTTAACATATACTTTTCTATCCTCTTGCTGGTCTCTTTAAATAGACCTAAACAACCCCCATGATTAGGAGGCGTGGCAATATTAATTAGGGTAAATTTCAAAAATTAAAATATGGATCTTTGTAGTACTAGTCCCGTTGAAATTATTTTTAATCAAAAATAGTCTCAAACTTTTGTTTTAAACCAATACTAATCATAAACTTTTATTTTTAATCAAATGTGGTCACAAAGCCGCACATTCAATTATGAGACAATTTTTATTAAAACTTAATTTTTTGTGGAATTATTTGTTAAAACATTTATGTGGGACTATATTTGATTGGTTTGAAAAGCATAGGACTAGCATTGAAAAACTTCATATTTTATGGGATCATTTTTAAAATTTACGCTATTAATTAAGTTGAGATTTGAGATATATTGGGAAATATATGTATGTACCATATTTGTGTCACTTATACATCAACTCAATATTAAACACAAAATCTTTTAAATAACAAATACATAAACTAAAATAACAATTATTTTAAACCAATCATATTGAATCGATCCATAAATAAAGCTCAAACCGAGTTTATACAGATATTTTTCATTCCTATATTGCTCAATTGACATGACAGTGGTCATTTCTCATTCAAATGAACTACAACAGAAGCTTTTTTCCAACTTTTTCTGACTTTTTCCACTCTGTCCCCGAAAATGGTTTATTTTTTCTTTTTTTATTTAGAATCCCAAAAAATGTTTGGTCCACGTGGGTTATGGACATGTAAGATGACCAATAGTTAAGCATAGGCGTGCATGGTTTTGGTTAAAATAAACAGCAACCACCCCTCAAGTGCACATCATTTCTATCTTGACACCATTATGCTTCCTTTGTCCATTTGCAGACTGGCTCCATGTCGGTTATATTGGGGTGTTTTTAAGAGCACTATCCTTTGAGCACCCTCAATCATTGAATTGACACAAATGTTGGTGTCCTTCAGGACAGCATCAAATAAAACACCAGCTACTTCTTGTGTAAATTATATATATATATATATATATATATATATATATATATTGGGTGTGATTCACATTTATACAATAAAGTTTAATTATATCCCTTCATATATGGCTCTACTTTTGTGAGTTACTTGCAATTGAAGGCTCAATCAGATTGAGGATGGGAACCAATTTCCAACACTGATTTTTGGTCAACTAATAAAAGGATGAAGGAGTGGTTAGTAGCAATGATAACTTATCAATAACTAAAAACAATGCATGCATAAAAGCTCTTGCTGGTCCTTATAAAGACTGGCTTCTACTTTTACCATAACATTTTTACGTATACATTTATCGAATCGAATAGTGGAGCCATGAATCAATATAATATGTGGCTGGTTAGATTAGGTAGGGCTACAACGATTTAGAGTGTTGAGCTAAAAAGTAAAATTTCTGAAAATTAACACTAAGAAAATTCATTTGAAAAATTGCATATGACTGGAACCTACCCCAGCCTAAGATTGGCTCCGCCCCTAATTGACTCCCTCCATCATGTCTGGACTCCATGCTTTGGCAATTTTGCACGGCCTTTACACACAACACGCATGTATACATGTTGGATTAATAGGATTATTGGGTTAATAATAAGAGCCCAATAATTATGTTATATTTTGTTAATGATAACAAAATTATGGTAAGTTATTATGAAAGGCAATTAGGCTAAAGAAATCCCACATTGAGATTATGATACACTTATGGTTTGTTTATAATGAGATATAAATCAATAGAGTGTAGTTAAGTAATAAAGATGGGTGCCCCTCGCGCGCCGTCCGCTCGCTCGGCACGGCACGTCACGTCATGACTCGACTCGACTCGACTCGACTCGCCGCGTCGCGCGTGTCGCTGCCGCGAAGGCAGTCCTATCTTTTTACTACACGGATTTCTGAAATGACTTTTCATATGCCTGACTTTTCATATTCTGCTGAGTATTAAGTTTGAGACTTTTTAGCTACCTGCAGAATTGATGTCAGATTTAAGTGTGAGACTTAAATCCGAAATGAATATGATGTTAAGTGTTGAGACTTTTCATCTAACCCACTATGCATTGTCATTTAAGTTGTGGCCTTTGGTAGGCCTGCTGTTGCAGCTATATAAGCTGCTACAGCCTCATTCTTGTCCAGGAGGCCAGAAGTTGTAGGCGGGCAATTTAGAGTTTACGGGCACACGGTTTACTGTGGCCTCGTCCAAAAACAAAGTTTCTGCCCAGTTTATTTAAACTGTTTGTTGTAAGTTTTTACTGTTTCCAGCATTTTATAATAACAGAGTATTTGTGATCTTCTTATGCTTTGTCTATTTGTTTTAAGAAATCAGAACCAACAATCGTAAACTCTAAACCTTTTTGTTGTTTTGTTCTGTTTCATCAAAAACTCAGATATTGTTCATGAATTTTTCAAAGGTTTAAACCTACTGTTTCAAAACTGTTTTGATATTATTTGTGCTCTCCTATTTGTGTTCTGTTTTAGCTAATGGCTGGCCAGTTTACCCAACCACCTCCTGTGAATAATGAGATTCCGGTGATCAAAGCTAGCGGTACTGAGGCCGCAATGCCAATTCTGAGAAGTCCAATGCCGTTTTCTCAATTTGAGAAACCAGAAAAGTTCAAGGGTTCCAACTTTAAACGTTGGCAACAGAAGATGATGTTCTTCCTTACCACCTTGAACTTGAGCAGGTTTCTGAAGGAGGAGAAACCGGTGGAGGACAAAGAGGATCCTCAATCTGCTGTGATAGTTGAGTCCTGGATGAGTGCCGACTACCTTTGTCGTAACTACATACTGAATTCTCTTGACAATGCACTTTTTAATGTGTATTCCCCCAAGGAGACTGCTAAGAATCTTTGGGAATCGTTAGAGATAAAGTACAAAGTTGACGATGCAGGCGCAAAGAAATTTGTAGCCGGGCGATTCCATGACTATCGAATGGTAGATGGCAAGAGCGTTGTTGAGCAATGCGAAGAGCTGCAGCTGATATATCATGAACTTGCTGCCGAAGGTATGGGGCTAAATGATGCTCTCCAAGTGGCGATGATGATTGAAAAATTACCGCCATCTTGGAAGGACTTCAAGAGCTACCTAAAGCACAAGCGAAAGATGATGAGTCTAGAGGATCTTATCAGGAGGCTGCGCATCGAGCAAGACAACCGAAAAGTTGACAAGAAATCATTTGGAATGATTTCCAAGGCCAACGTGGTTGAAGTTGGGGACAACTCCCATGGGAATAAGCGCAAACGTACTTTTGAACCCAAGGGAGATACTCAGACAAGGAGGTTCACCGGTGACTGTTATGTGTGTGGTAAGCCTAACCATAAGGCCAAGGACTGCACTCAACGTCAAAACAACTGCACTAAACGTCAAAACAATGACGGTAAGAGGAAGATAGTCCCTTACAAAGGCAAAGGCAAGAGGCCTGCACATGCCTACATTGCTGAGGACAATCTGAGCTCTGACATGGATGACATGCATCTGAGTGCTGTGGTATCGGAGGTGAATCTTGTTGGAGGGAACTCCAAGGAATGGTGGGTGGACACTGGGGCTACTCGCCACATTTGCGCCAACAAATGGATGTTTTATCAACCGGTGAATGATGAGCACTGCTACATGGGAAATTCAGCAGTCTCAAAAGTTGAAGGCAAAGGGACGGTTGTGCTAAAAATGACTTCCGGAAAAGAGTTGACTCTTACCGAGGTGCTCCACGTGCCAGAGATCCGAAAGAATCTCATCTCCGGAGCAGTGCTGAACAAGAAAGGCTTCCGGCTTGTGTTTGAGTCAGACAAAGTTATTCTGTCCAAGGGTGGTATGTTTGTGGGCAAAGGCTATTTGGCCAATAACCTCTTCAAGATGAGTGTAATGACTTTAGCTCCTAAGGCTAAGTCTAGTGTAGATGTTGAGGTTGATGTTAATGCAGCAAATGAGGCTAGCACAAGCAAAAACAATGTAATGACTGTTGCCAATGTGGCTAATAAAACTTTAAAGTTTGATTATTCTTGCGAGTCTTTACATTTGTGGCATGGTAGATTAGGACATGTGAATTATAAGTCCTTACAAAGGCTAATGTCTCTTAATCTATTGCCTAAATTTAACATCAATCATAAACACAAGTGTGAGACTTGTGTAGAGGCCAAATTAACCAAGTCATCATTCCACTCTATTGAGCGAAGCACCGAACCATTAAACTTGATTCATACGGATGTATGCGATCTAAAGTATGTACAATCTAGAGGCGGTAAAAATTATTTCATAACATTTATCGATGATTGTACAAGATATTGTTATGTCTACTTAATGAGAAGTAAAGACGAAGCAATTGATATGTTTATTCACTACAAGAATGAAGTTGAGAATCAACTTGATAAAAAGATTAAAATTCTTCGAAGTGACCGGGGCGGTGAATATGAGTCACCATTTGCACAAATATGTGCTGAGAGTGGCATTATTCATCAAACAACTGCGCCTTATTCTCCCGAGCAAAATGGTATTGCTGAAAGGAAGAATAGAACGCTTAAGGAAATGATGAATGCAATGCTTATAAGTTCCGACTTACCTCGAAATTTGTGGGGAGAAGCTCTGCTTCTGCCAACTATGTGCTAAACAGAGTACCACATAAGAAGTTGGATAAAACGCCTTATGAATTGTGGAAAGGTCGCTCACCTAGCTACAAGTTTTTAAGGGTTTGGGGCTGTCTAGCAAAGGTACCAATTCCTCCTCCTAAACGGACTAGGATAGGACCTAAGACAGTAGATTGTGTATTTATCGGATATGCGCAAGATAGTAGTGCCTATCGTTTTCTGGTGCATAAATCAGAGAATGCAGAAATGCATGTAAATACTATCATTGAGGCTAGGGATGCTTCGTTCTTTGAGGAAATCTTTCCCCACAAAACTCCGACAATGCATGAAACCAATGTTGAGAGAAATGTGGGGGATAGAGAATCTCAAGAGAATGTAGAATCGCCTAGACGAAGCAAAAGAGCGAGAAAAGAGAAATCTTTTGGCTCGGATTTTCTAACATAGCTGTTGGAAAAAGATCCGACTACTTTCAAGGAAGCAATGTCTTCACAAGACTCTGATCTTTGGAAAGAAGCGGTGAACAGTGAGATAGAATCTATCTTACATAATCATACTTGGGAACTAATGGATCTTCCTGCAGGTTGTAAACCACTAGGCCACAAGTGGATCTTCAAGAGGAAGATGAAAGCTGATGGTACTGTAGATAAGTACAAGGCTAGACTTGTAGTCAAAGGCTACAGACAAACTGAAGGTGTTGATTATTTCGACACATACGCTCCAGTATCCCGGAAAACATCTATAAGGTTGATAATTGCATTTGCTGCATTATATAACCTAGAGATCCATCAAATGGATGTTAAAACGGCTTTTCTAAATGGAGAGTTAGAAGAGGAGGTTTACATGGAACAACCTGAAGGGTTTGTAGTTCCAGGTAAAGAAACGAAGGTGTGTAAACTTGTGAAATCCTTGTATGGATTAAAACAAGCACCTAAACAATGGCACGAAAAATTTGATAGCGTCATGCTTTCAAATGGGTTTAAAACAAACCAATGCGATAAGTGTGTCTACGTGAAAGGAGACAATACAAACTATGTAATAGTATGTTTATACGTGGATGACATGATAATTGTTGGTAACGATAACATCAAAATTACCAAGAAAATGTTGTCACGAAATTTTGAGATGAAAGACCTAGGTCTTGCAGATGTGATTCTTGGAATGAAGATCACCAAACATGCAGATGGATATTTTCTCTCCCAGGGTCATTATGTCGAGAAGATACTTGACAAGTTTGACAAGGGAAATAATACCATCGCTAGAACACCTATGGAAGTGGTGTCAAATCTTTGCAAGAATCGCGGGGAAGGTGTGCAACAACTTGAGTACTCTAGAGTCATAGGCAGTCTAATGTACCTCATGGATTGCACTAGACCTGATATAGCTAATTCTGTCAATACATTGAGCAGATATACGAGTAATCCCAGTTATGAGCACTGGAAGGCAGTAGTTCGAGTTCTTAGATATCTAAGATATACTTCTAACTACGGACTACATTATACGAGATACCCAGCAGTAATTGAAGGGTATTCAGATGCGAATTGGATATCGGACTCCAAAAATATAAAATCTACGAGTGGATATATATTTATAATTGGCGGTGCTGCTATTTCATGGAAATCATGCAAACAGACATGCATTGCTAGATCAACTATGGAATCTGAGTTCATAGCTTTAGATCTTACGGCAGAAGAAGCTGATTGGCTTCGGAGTTTCTTGGAGGATATTCCAATGTGGTCAAAACCAATGCCACCCATTAGTTTGCACTGTGATAGTCAGTCAGCTATGGGAAGAGCACATAACAATGTGTATAATGGGAAATCATGACACATTCGTCGGAGACATAAATCCGTGAGAAATTTACTAAAAACCGGTGTCATTTCTTTAGATTATGTGAAGTCTAAAGAAAACATTGCTGACCCATTTACGAAAGGTCTGACAAGAGACCGAGTAGAGGTTTCATCGAGGGGAATGGGGTTGAAGCCCATGAAATTGATTTCCAACCATGATGGCAACCCAACCTGAATTGTAAAATCCAATTTGCAGGTTCAATGGGAAAACCGAATTGTGGGGGGGATCTTACAAAGCACTCGGGAAATTGAGTTCCTTACCTATTTCTGTGATGAAAGAGTGATAGACCTGTACTTTGGGAAGGCTGAGCTCATGCTCTTAATGATTCTTCTATCTCGAGATGAAAAAGTGGGGTATTACAGGATACTCTTTAGGAGAAATCACATATGTCGAATGTGAAGGGGCCGCTTCTATGAGATGACCTGAGGGCTAAATCTCTAGAGCATTCGATGAAACATCCAAGGCAGTCCAGGGCCAAAATGGACAACAACGAAAGAACCAATAATAGTGTGGAGATGAAGCTGTGTGAGTATTGTTGTCTTGTTATACATAAAACGTCGAACAGTTCAAGGCATCGCGTCCACTGGTTGACAAGTATATCCGATGATATTTTACTAAGGAAGGTTCAAGGTTAATCACCACCTATCCTGATGCAGTGGATTCTCAAAGTACTCTCAAATCTTCATCTAGGTGCATTGTGTAATTTTTTCGCCATATTGCATTCATGTGGGGGATTGTTGGATTAATAGGATTATTGGGTTAATATTAAGAGCCCAATAATTATGTTATATTTTGTTAATGAGAACAAAATTATGGTAAGTTATTATGAAAGGCAATTAGGCTAAAGAAATCCCACATTGAGATTATGATACACTTATGGTTTGTTTATAATGAGATATAAATCAATAGAGTGTAGTTAAGTAGTAAAGATGGGTGCCCCTCGCGCGCCGTCCGTCCGTCCGCTCCGTTCGGCTCGGCACAGCACGTCACGTCTCGTCTCGACTCGACTCGACTCGACTCGCCTCGCCGCGCCGCTTCGCGTCGCGCGTGTCGCTGCCGCGAAGGCAGTCCTATCTTTTTACTACACGGATTTCTGAAATGACTTTTCATATGCCTGACTTTTCATATTCTGCTGAGTATTAAGTTTGAGACTTTTTAGCTACCTGCAGAATTGATGTCAGATTTAAGTGTGAGACTTAAATCCGAAATGAATATGATGTTAAGTGTTGAGACTTTTCATCTAACCCACTATGCATTGTCATTTAAGTTGTGGCCTTTGGTAGGCCTGCTGTTGCAGCTATATAAGCTGCTCCAGCCTCATTCTTTATCTCATCCCGAATTTGCATTTGCATATCATATCGTCTTCTTGAGAGTACTACACACTTCTTAGTGTTCGAGTGAGTCTGGCTGGGTTTCTGCTTCAACCCATACAGAGGTGTTAGGGACGTTGTACCTTGGAACTCTCTTGTCCAGGAGGCCAAAAGTTGTAGGCGGGCAATTTAGAGTTTACGGGCACACGGTTTACTGTGGCCTCGTCCAAAAACAAAGTTTCTGCCCAGTTTATTTAAACTGTTTGCTGTAAGTTTTTACTGTTTCCAGCATTTTATAATAACAGAGTATTTGTGATCTTCTTATGCTTTGTCTATTTGTTTTAGAAATCAGAACCAACAATACATGCCCTCGGTTCCGATTAAAGATAGAACCGGAATCAAACTACTTAGATATGATTTTGGTTCTAATTTTACGTTTTATTTGAATCAAGTTGAATTTAAATATATTTGTTTAAATTTTGATGGTAAAAAAAAAAAAAGTAATGGTACAATTCATGAGGTAATCGAGAGACTGATAATTTAACAATGATATTTCAAAAAAAATTATATTTATTTATTTTTTATTTGAAATAAAAATAAGATTAAATGTGGTTTATAAAAATTAAGTAGTTTATTATTTGAATAAGTTCTTTATAAATAGTCTAGAAATCAAAAACTTAAGATTAATTTATAGTTGTGCAAGGTTCATCCTTTGATTTCTTATTATTTGGAATTAGCTCGAAGTCTGAACTGAATGATATTTCCTCGGTTCCGAAATTTGGAGCATAAGTAGCTAAAACATCTTCAATTTCAATTTGGGGATTAAGGAATATGTGTATTTGCAAATGTTTTTCAGAAGTGTTTATCTGCTTTTCAAACAAAAAATACAGTTTTTTAGTGTTCGATTTCCTTGCTTCTGTTATTGCTTCTCTAATAAAGAGCATGCAAAAGCAAAAGCTGAGAAGCAAGTTATGATATGCTTTCTGACTGCTTTAACTTGAGTTGTGACAATTTTGTAATTAATTGAAGTTCATTGTGTTGTTATTTTTTATTTTATTAGCAGTTATTGTTTTGCTTTAAAAAAAATTTAACTTTAGATAATCAAATTTAAATATAGCTTATATCATCTTGAATGTCCATATAGCACTTTGACAACCTTTTTTTTTTTTTTACCAACTATTACAGCTATTTTAGAATGGGAACATAAATTCGAACATAAGACCTCTAAATCACAATTATAACCAATGCTAAATAGATTGTTGGTTCTTTTCTTTTTGTTCAAGTAGACGAAAAACTCATAAGATCACAAACATCGTCTTATAAATAAAAATGCTTGAAAAGCAGTAGAAACTTACGACAACAGTTTAATATACTGTGCAGAAACTTTGTTGTGTAGTATCTGAAATGGACGAGGCCACAGTAAACCGTGTGCCCGTAAACTCTAAATTGCCCGCCTACAACTTCTAGCCTCCTGGACAAGAGAGTTCCAATGTACAACGCCCGAACACCTCTGTTTGGATTGAAGCAGAAACCCAGACAGACTCACTCGAACACTGAACAGTGTAGTACTTTCAAGATAATATGATATGATATGAAATGCAATTTCGGGATGAAGAAAGCATAGAGCTGATGCAGCTTATATAGCTGAGCAGCAGACAACTCCAAATGTCTCAGAAATTAAGTGTAAAGTTTAATGGGGGTAGATGAAAAGTCTCAACACTTTAACATCAGATTAATATGGATTTAAATCTCACACTTAAATCTGACTTCAATTCTGCAGGTAGGTGAAAAGTCTCAAACTTAATACTCAGCAGAATATGAAAAGTCAGGTAGATGAAAAGTTATTTCAAAAATCCGAGTAGTAAAAAGATAGGACTGTCTTCGCGGCAGCGACACGCGCGGCGCAACACGACGACGCGACGAGTCGAGACGTGACGTGCCGAGCCGAGCGGACGGACGGACGGCGCGCGAGGGGCACCCATCTTTTCTACTTAACTACATTCTATTGATTTGTATCTCATTATAAACAAACCATAAATGTATCATATTCTCAATGTGGGATTTCTTTAGCCTAATTGACTATTCATGATTAACTTACCATAATTTTGTTCTCATTAACAAAATTAACAATAAATTGGGCTTTCAATAATTAAAATCCAATTAGTTTATTAATCCTTTATTAATCCCAACAATCCCCCACATGAATACAATATGGCGAAAAAATAACACAATGCACCTAGATGAAGATTTAAGAGTACTTTGAGAATCCACTGCATCAGGATAGGTGGTGGTTAACCTTGAACCTTCCTTAGTAAAGTATCATTGGATATACTTGTCAACCAGTGGACGTGATGCCTTGAACTGTTCGACGTTTTATGTATAACAAGACAACAATACTCACGCAGCTTCATCTCCACACTATTATTGGTTCTTTCGTTGTTGTCCATTTTGGCCCTGGACTGCCTTTGATGTTTCATCGAATGCTCTAGAGATTTAGCCCTCAGGTCATCTCATAGAAGCGGCCCCTTCACATTCGATATAGGCGATTTCTCCTAAAGAGTATCCTGTAATACCCCACTTTATCATCTCGAGATAGAAGAATCATTAAGAGCATGAGCTCAGCCTTCCCAAAGTACAGGTCTATCACTCTTTCATCACAGGAATAGGTAAGGAACTCAATTTGCCGAGTGCTTTGTTCAATCCCCCCCTCCCCCCCCACAATTCGGTTTTCTCATTGAACCTGCAAATTGGATTTTACAATTCAGGTTGGGTTGCCATCATGGTTGGAAATCAATTTTATGGGCGTCAACCCCATTCCCCTCGATGAAAACTCTACTCGGTCTCTCGTTAGACCTTTCGTAAATGGGTCCGCAATGTTTTCTTTAGACTTCACATAATCTAGAGAAATAACACCGGTTTTCAGTAGATTTCTCACGGATTTATGTATCCGACGTATATGTCTAGATTTCCCATTATACACATTGTTTTGTGCTCTTCCCATAGCTGACTGACTATCACAGTGCATGCTAATGGCTGGCACAAGTTTTGACCACATTGGAATGTCCTCCAAGAAACTCCGAAGCCAACCAGCTTCTTATGCTGCAAGATCTAAAGCTATGAACTCAGATTCCATAGTTGATCTAGCAATGCACGTCTGTTTGCATGATTTCCAAGAAACAACTGCACCTCCAATTATAAAGATATATCGACTCGTGGACTTTATATTCTTGGAGTCCGATATCCAATTCGCATCTGAGTACCCTTCAATTACTGCTGGATATCTTGTATAATGTAGTCCGTAGTTAGTAGTGTATCTTAGATATCTAAGAACTCGAACTACTGCCTTCCAGTGCTCATAACTGGGATTACTCGTATATCTGCTCAATCTGTTGACTGAGTTAGCTATATCAGGTCTAGTGCAGTCCACGAGATACATGAGACTACCTATGACCCTAGAGTACTCAAGTTGTTGCACACCTTCTCCGCGATTCTTGCAAAGATTTGACACCACCTCCATAGGTGTTCTCGCGATGGTATTATTTCCCTTATCAAACTTGTCAAGTATCTTTTCAACATAATGACTTTGGGAGAGAGGAATATCCATCTGCATGTTTTGTGATCTTCATCCCAGGAATCACATCTGTAACACCTAGGTCTTTCATCTCAAAATTTCGTGACAACATTTTCTTGGTAATATTGATGTTATTGTTATTACCAACAATTATCATGTCATCTACGTAGAGGCATACTATCACATAGTTTGTATTGTCTCCTTTTACGTAGACACATTTATCACATTGGTTTATTTTAAACCCATTTGAAAGCATGATACTGTCAAATTTTTCGTGCCATTGTTTAGGTGCCTGTTTTAATCCATACAAGGATTTCACAAGTCTACACACCTTTGTTTCTTTCCCAGGAACTACAAACCCTTCAGGTTGGTCCATGTAAACCTCCTCTTCTAACTCTCCATTTAGAAAGGCTGTTTTTACATCCATTTGATGGATCTCTAGGTTATATAACGCAACAAATGCAATTATTAATCTTATAGACGTTTTCCTGGATACAGGAGCATATGTGTCGAAATAATCAACACCTTCAGTTTGTCTGTAGCCTTTGACTACAAGTCTAGCCTTGTACTTATCTACAGTACCATCAGCTTTCATCTTCCTCTTGAAGATCCACTTGTGGCCTAGTGGTTTACAACCTGCAGGAAGATCCACTAGTTCCCAAGTATGATTGTGTAAGATAGATTCTATCTCACTGTTCACCGCTTCTTTCCAAAGATCAGAGTCTTGTGAAGACATTGCTTCCTTGAAAGTAGCCGGATCCTTTTCCAACAGATATGTTAGAAAATCTGAGCCAAAAGATTTTTCTTTTCTCGCTCTTTTGCTTCATCTAGGCGATTCTACATTCTCTTGAGATTCTTTATCCCCCACATTTCTCTCAACATTGGTTTCAGGCATTGTCGGAGTTTTGTGGGGAAAGATTTCCTCAAAGAACGAAGCATCCCTAGCATGAATGATAGTATTTACATGCATTTCTGCATTATCTGATTTGTGCACCAGAAAATGATAGGCACTACTATCTTGCGCATATCCGATAAATACACAATCTACTGTCTTAGGTCATATCCTAGTCCGTTTAGGAGGTGGAATTGGTACCTTTGCTAGACAGCCCCAAACCCTTAAAAACTTGTAGCTAGGTGCACGACCTTTCAACAATTCATAAGGCGTTTTATCCAACTTTTTATGTAGTACTCTGTTTAGCACATAGTTGGCGGAAAGCAGAGCTTCTCCCCACAAATTTCTAGGTAAGTCGGAACTTATAAGCATTGCATTCATCATTTCCTTAAGCGTTCTATTCTTCCTTTCAGCAATACCATTTTGCTCGGGAGAATAAGGCGTAGTGGTTTGATGAATAATGCCATTATCAGCATATATTTGTGCAAATGGTGACTCATATTCACCGCCTCGATCATTCGAAGAATTTTAATCTTTTTATAAAGTTGATTCTCAACTTCATTCTTATAGTGAATGAACATATCAATTGCTTCGGCTTTACTTCTCATTAAGTAGACATAACAATATCTTGTACAATCATCGATAAATGTTATGAAATAAATTTTACCGCATCTAGATTGTACATACTTGTGATGTCCAGATTTATTAATAATCATTTGTTGGACTAAATATGATTTGGATTTTATGATAATTAATTTTAGAATTAATTAATGAGAAGTGGAATTGACCCAAGTGAAGGTCAACTGACAAGTTAATCGGATCATAAAATATTTTGAGATTGTAAAATATACTCCGATAATATTTTAGAGATAAGTTAATTAAATGAAGAATTTAATTTGCGTTCTAGGAGAGTATAAAACACCCGATTGGTAATTGTAAATTTAATTTATCAGTGCACCGGTGACACTCCGATGTACATAACTGGATTGGACATACATTTAGATTGAAATGTTTCAGCCTATTTTCACACACACTAAAAGTGTGTAAACGCACACACATCATATCCGAACTCCCTTTCCCTCTTTCCTCTTCCGTTCGCATCCGACCACTCGCCGCTAAAGTCGCGTGCACGCCGCCGTCGGGCCGCCTTCCGGCGCGTCTGAACCACCACCGTCTTCGTCTCTTCCAGGCGCAACTTTCCATACCAAAGAATCTGAAGTTTCGTCGCGGATTGCGTCCGGATCTTGCAAGGAAGCGCAGCGGTTCCCAATTTCCAAATTCGTCCGATTTTGGGGCGATAGTTTCTTCCAATATTTTGTGGGGTAATCCTCCTCATCCTTCAGTCGTTATTCCCCTAAAATCCCTCGAATTTTGATGAAGCTTTGGTTCGATTTTTACTAGCATTGTTGGAAGGGTTTGCTAATGTTGTGTTCTTCGTGTTGGTGCAGCAGTGTGTATGCGTGAAGCGGACCTCTTTAAGGAGAGCGAGAGGGATGTAAATAAAAGAGGATGGAAGGGGGTTTTTGTGTGTGTGTGTCTAGCTTGTAGTATGGTGTAAGTGAAGTTTGTTCAAGAAAATGTGACCTCCATCATTTGTTGATTAATGTATAAAACTTCTAAAAATGTGTGTATATGTGTGTGGCTTGGGGTGAAATGGTGTTTTGATAATGTGGCTATAATTTGAGTATGAACATTATAATTTGGAATGGGATAGCATGAGGAATGTTTTGTGATTGTTGGGAAGTTGATTGGGGCTCACTTTATTGAATGGTTAATTGTTGAAAATAAATTGTGGAATATGTCTGGCTTAGTATTATTATTGGTTAAAAGATGAAGATTAAAATCATGCATGGAATGTGTTTGTTAATAGGCTTAAATGAGATTCAAGTGTGGGTCTAAAGTCTTGTTAGGGGGTGAAAATGACTAACTTTTATGGCTTGTAGCCATTGTGATATTTGGTGGATGTTGGCTTATGGTATGAGATGTGTTACAATTGGAAGCATGTTGTAGTGTGTAAATAAATGGGTTAGATGCATGCTAGTATGTATTATAACATGAATAGAGTTATGGTGATATTTATGCTCAAATGGATAGCATAGCATGTATTAATGATTTATGTCGCTTATTGAGTTTCAAATCTTAATAGTTCTAAATCAAGAATTTTGGAATCCAATGCATCTTTAAATTGTTAAAGTTGAATTTAATCAATAAATGACTTTATGTTGGGATTAAGGGAATTAGATTTAAAAGGGTAGAATCGTGTATCTACATGGATCCTTTCTTTCATGTCTTGGTTTGAATCACTCGGTGTGGGTTTGAATGTTTGGAACATGTTAATTTGCTCAATTGGATTATTTTAGTTAGACACTAGTTGGATATATTATGCATACCCCTTGCACTTCCTTTCCTCTGTTGAACTGGTGTGTCTAGTGAACTACTATGTGAGTTGGGCCGTGATCTTGCACGTATGGGTGTGTGTATCCTGCATCATGTGTGGTGATGTAGCGGATGATAGGAGAAAATGGGGTTTTGCATTACCAATGATATATCATGATTCATGTGAGGATGTGTGCATCAAAGTATTGATTATGATTTGATTCATAATATTGAGTTATTGATTTGTGGATTGGAAATGAAAGTAAGAACTATTGATGGATATTCATTGCTTGATTAAGAGCTATATTGAATTGATATTCGATATAGACTCGACAGGAGACTTCGGGCGTTGATGATAGCTTGTTCATGTGTCTACTAGTAGTGGTGACGTACGAAAGTGTATAGTACGAGCAGGTATATCTAGTATCTATACATTCATGTATACATGCAATTTGAATATGATGTTTCAGGTAAGTGTTTGACTTTAATAATTGAGTTTCATATACGAGTTATGGGGGACACGTAGTGGTACGTGATCCGATTATACTTGTTGAGTAGTGATGCCGTGGGCATGAGCGATATGAGAAAGTATCAAGAATGGGATGGTGGGATAACCAGGTTTACATTGATATTGAACTATTATGTTTAAGCATAAATATATTGTCGTTGTATTGAATTCATAAGCGCTGTTGAGTATCACATTTTCAGTGACAATACTAAACTTGACATTATGAAGGTGCGTGAGTTTGAAACAGGAACAGTGTATCGAAGCTATACAAATTCGGAATTGTACAGGGAGTATATTTTTATGAGTTTTGAATAATCTAATTCTTGCATTATGATTTTGTATGCTGTTTTGTGATTGAATATTGAGTGGGAGTGTGCTCACCCTGTGTGGGGGCTGTTTCTGTTGAAACAGGTACAACCGGTACGATGTTGCCTTGGGGTGCTAGGCTCGAACCTTGTTGGATGATGCTTCCAGAAGCGTAGTATGAGATTGAGCCGATATACGAGGTTGAGCGGTTGGTATATACACTAATTATGCATCCGGATGGGTATCCGTTATTCGTTGCTCTTCTGTGAGCACTTGTATCTGTATATGGACTGTATAAGGGTGTTGAAACCCACTTTTGTTGTCTTATTAGTGTGGTGTCTTCCCTGGCTGGGAATTTACTTAATGTTTCCGTATTCTTTAGTATTGTGTTGTCCCTGGTCGGGAGAGTTGTTATGTGATGTGATGTTTTTTATTTCCGGATAGCTCAGTTTATGGATGGGAGACTCTGTCCAATTTTTATAAAATAACCCTCAATGTAAAAAGTGGTGTAATGGGTATGGTATGGGGCGAAATCTTTGAGACTATATGTTGGTAGAGATGAACATATAATGTTGAACATTATTTATGTCATGGGATTATGGGCAACATATAATGATTCTTTTTATAGAATGAAAAGAAAAATGAAAAAAATTTGTACACATACGACGTCATAAATTAACTAATGACGAGTTTAAGTGTTGGGGCCTTACATTAGTGGTATCAGAGCAGTGGTTGCTATTTGGGGCTGTTGAGGGCCTAGGAACTTGTTGATAGGAATTGGTAGCACATATTTATACATGATGGTATTAATGTTGTGTGACACAATTAATTGCTTATGTGCTTTTACGATATGGAAAATGGTATTACTAATCATTGTGGTTGCAGGAATCGGTTAGAGTGCGATGGGATGGCATTAACGGTAATGTCTAGCACTCCATATTTATGTGCTAAGGAAATTGATTTGTAGGAAAATCAGGAAATGGGAAATGTGATATGCTGTCTAAGGACATGGCTGGTTGACAACAGACAGCGGAATATTGTGGTATGATTTCATTGTTATTGATATGAATATACAATGTGTTACTTTTAGAGTCCTACTACGGGTATATCATCAGCGATCAGCGATGGATAATATTTGCCGCTGTCATGTCGAAGCGAGGTACATGGCGCTGTCATTGTCAAAGCGAGGGATATTATTGAGCCGCCGATATGACGTAGTAGGATTTGTGAACTGTTGTATTAACCTGGATGCAGGTACATGGAGCTAGTGGAAGTTCGGTGGTGGTGTTATATTCGAGCGGGAGGGTAAGGGAGGTACTGTGCCGCTGTCTGTAATGAAGCGATGGTAATATGATATTTGTCGCTGTCATGTCGAAGCGATGGGTACATGCCGGTTGTCATTGTCGAAGCGAGGGATACTAGATATCTCATGGATTGAAGCTATATGTCGAAGAGCGGGGGTCCTAAAATTCCGCTGTTTATAACAAAGACCGGAACAACCACATTATTGAGGATTGATAGCGATGTCTCATTCCGCTAATTGGTTGGCGATGGTTCATGCCGCCAGGTTATATTGATAGCGATTGTCTCATTCCGCTATATTGGTTGGCGATGGTTCATGCCGCCAGGTATATTGATAGCGATGTCTCATTCCGCTATATTGGTTGGCGATGGTTCATGCCGCCAGGTATTATGTAGGTATATTGATAGCGAGTTGTCTCATTCCGCTATATTGGCTGGCGATGGTTCATGACGCCAGG